>OZ030009.1:5640000-5825000 GCA_964023405.1 Apodemus agrarius | reverse complement strand
AAAACAAAAAAACAAAAACAAAAAAAACGAAATCACATTTCTGTATGAATACAGGTCATTGTTTTTCAGAGTTGTGCTAGTGCAGTTATGCACCTCCATAAAGGTGACCATCGGGTTTGTGGACATCTTGTTATTTTAAGTCACTAGTGTACGTACACGCATACACATATGCACACATAAACAGACTATATAAACAGTATATATTTATATGCACTATAAATACATTTATACTTAAATATAACTTTATAATGTAAATACTTATGGAAACATAATTTTGAGACATAGCCTCTTGCAGCTCAGACTGTTTGTGAATTTGCTATGTAGCGTAGGACACCCATCAACTTGTGATCCTTCAGCCTTTCCTCTCCTAGCACTGATCTATGCTGCTGCTGCCCCTGATGGGGAAGAGACCAAGGGCTTCATACACAGCCCCCCACCAACCCACTTTTTAACAGGTTTTACAAAGGGCTTCCTCACTGAAATGACTGTTTTCCTTTGCATTTTAACAGCCAAGCTTCAGTTCTTTTTATTTTATCCACTTTTGCTCTGTGCTGAGATCAACTTTGTTAATGAATGCTGAACATTTAACAGCATGTTTCTGAACCACTTTTTGGAGCATTTATTTGGAGACTCTTGAATGATATCATAGGGAGGGAATGGCTGTTTGGGTTCTGTTATTAGTGCCAGGTTGTTTTTAATTTGAATGTAGCTGTGTAGCCAATAATTGGCAAGATGTATTTAGCCAGCTGAATATCTGCACCTGTTGATCTGCTGTTTACCTAGCCTCTCACTTGACTGGACCAGTACACTGAAGTCAAGGACTCTGGTGTGCCCAGCACAGTCATCTAACTAACCTAACTCAGAGTCATAGGTAAAGGTAGGCAGGAGGACTCAGCTGTTACTTAAACCATCTGACATGTGGTCATTTTCCCACTGGGTATGCAATCCTTGAATGGAAAATATAGTAATTGTCATTTGCTAGCAGACAGCCTGAGAAGAAGTAGTTAATACACAAAGATACTGTTTATCGTAAGCAGGTATCTGGTAAGAAGAGTAGAGCTTGAATCCTCTAGTAATCATGTAGATGTGGTTGGAGAAGATAAGGCAGCCTTTGGTTTTGTTAGTTGTATTTAGACACTTAGTAGTAGAGGTCTATGAACAGACAGAATGAATCCAGTCCATCTGAAAGGACTGCAGATTACTCATGTAATCAATAAACTGGGATTGAGGCCCATTTGCTCCATGCCATCAGTTGTGGGGGCTGTGACACCTGAAGCAGCCCCTTCCCTCTCAACAGTTTGGCACTATCTCATATGTCAAGTCTGGCAGCATATGTGATGTTTAGAACTAGGTGTTGTTAGAGCAGAGCTTGCTTATTGTCCAAGGAGTAGAAGTTTGCTTCTTTATTTACATTAATACTTGACTAACATTAAGATTGAAGGGATTTTAGTTTGCTTTCTTTGTTTATGTCTTGAGATAGGATCTTCTGTATGTACTACTGACTGCTCTCAAACTCATACTATAGCTAAGGCTGGATTTGAACTTCTGCGTCTGCCTCTGCCTCCCAAGTGCTGGGACTACATGTGTATACTGCCAGATGTGGCCATGCTTAAGGTTTTAGTGATTTACCTAAGTCAGATCACTCCTAACAATCACAGACATAGCCACCCTGAAAATAGCATTAAAAATATGTCCTCCCTCCATTTCTGTGGGAGGAGAATTGAGCAGCTCTGAGCCCTAGTGTGAGAAGTGTGGTTGTGCACAGTCAGGTGAGCTGTGGGTCTGAATTTCTTCAAGACCCCTCATTCCCAAGCTAGGACATGACAGCTGGGGCTACGGGGTGGGTTTGTCTGGCCTGTTCTCCAGCCTGATGCTTCCAGAATGGCTGGACTTTTTGTTTGGCTGGTTGGTTTGGGTTTTTGGTTTTGTTTTGTTTTGTTGACAGGGTTTCTCTGGGTAGCCCTGGCTGTCCTGGAACTCCTGTGTAGACCAGGCTGTCCTGGGTAACCAGTGCTGGGATTAAAGGCATGTGCCAGTACCACTTGACTTAGAGTGGCTGAATGTTTATTACTATTGCTGGCACTAGTTACTTTTCTGTTGCTGTGATAAAATACTATGCAGCTTAGGGACGAGAGAGATCACAGAATGTCAGAGGAAGCATGGCAGCAGGTAGCTAGAGCAAGCAGCCAAGAAATCACAGCTTCAACTCCAACCAGGTGCGTCTATAACTCATCTGCAGCCGGCAGCAGTAGGTACTGAGGGATCTAAGGGTCTCACTAGGTTGCTAAGAGGGAAGGAAGCTGGGAAGCCTCAGGGGCTCAGATAAGCTCCAGGCGGGATCTCCAGGAAGGTAGGATTTATCCTGTGCCAGGTCTGACTGGCGAGTAGTGAGGACAGGGTTAGGAGGTATAGCAGGGCAGCCTGGAGTCCCCAGAGTAGCCATGGGCCTTTACGGCCGTGTATTGCATTGTATGCTTATGAAATGTTTTATTCTCTGCCTAATTTCAGTCCCAGGAGAACATCCTCCATAATAAGTCAACAGATGAGGTGCAGTTGTTGAAATGAAAGGGTGTGAGGGTGTGAGGTGTACATAGGATCTAGAGATCCATGAAGGAAGCGCAGAACTCTGTTGAGCCTGGGGTAGCCGCTGCCCAGGAAGCATGTGGATCACAGGAGTCCTGCAGGGAGGGCCCTGGGCCTTAGGGGCACAGCAGAGAGTGTGGAGGGTGAATGGGCACATCAAGTACTTAGCATGTACACACCATGTCTGATTTAGATAACACTAGCCTTTGTGGAATGTATTTAAACTGGAGGCAGAAGCCAGGAGCAGTGGGCTCCTCCTAGGCACACTGTGTCTGTGGTGCTGTGCTTCGCCAAAATGGTACTTCACCTACCGGGACACCTTTCTTTAGGGTGTAAGTGCTTAGGCCTAAAGCAGATGCTGCATCTCTGAGCAATATAGCAGTGACTGTCAGAGGGCAATGGGGTGATGGTAACGGACTACCAGAGGGCTGTGTGCTGAACTGGACTAGACGGTCATCAGTGGGCTCAGTCAGGGCAGGGCAACCAAAGAATAGGAGCCAGGCAGGATGCAGTGTGCCCTCTGGGAAGGGGCCAGTACTCTTTCTGACCCAAGATCCCTCTTTAGTCAAATCGAGACACCTTTTGTCCTGCCTTTCTACCTTTCAGGAAACAGTGGTAGGCAGTAGGAGACTGGAAGCTGCTTACTTGCAGATCTGCCTGCTCTTCAGTCCCCCGAGAACCAATGCATTATTAACATCAAGTTCTGTGCAGCAGACGGGATAGAGCAAGAAGGCCATTTTCACAGTGGGACTCATTTTAATACCTACAGTGTTTTCTAAACTGTTATGTAAGAGGAGCAAGTAGAGAAGTCATGTCGAGTTTCTAACTGTGATACACTAGTTAAAATTCACCAGAGGGAGTTAATTTTGAAAGCTCTCAGCAGTGGCTAATGCAGAGGTCCAACCCCCACGTTTCTGTTCTCTTCCCTGCTACAGCCCCAGGTCAGGTGATTTCTGAGGGAACCATGTGCTCATGTGATCCAGGGGTACAGTCACACTTGGTCATCTGCAGGACTCACCGTTCTCTCATGAGTCTTAGAACTTCCAATTTGATGTTCAGAGTCTTTTGTTATTGTTGGGGGAAGAGGCGGTGCAGGAATTTTATGTAAAAAGCAAAGGTTTAAGTGGCTAAAACAAGGATACCTGCCCATATATAGATATTTTGAATACTTTATCTTAAAACAGGAACCTTTATCTCTGACCTGTACACTGCCTTTTTTTTTTTTTTTTTTTTTTTAATAGACAGGGTTTCTCTTTGTGGTCCTGGCTGTCCTGGAACTCACTCTGTAGACCAGGCTGGCCTCGAACTTAGAAATCCGCCTGCCTCTGCCTCCCAAGTGCTGGGATTACAGGCGTGTGCTACCACGCCCAGCTGTACACTGCTTTTAATGTCTGCACCCCATCCCAGTCTCTAGGCTCCCCCTGTTTATGTATGGTACCTTCGACCCCCCCACCCTGAATCAAGGATTTGGTACCTGGATTCCATATAATTTCCTTATCTCTGTAATGGAACTGTTAGAAGCTTTGCCTCCTAAGATGGCTGTAAGGATCAGGAAGGTTCTGGCACAGAGAGCCTGAGGCAGTGGCTATGAAGGTAGGGTGCATTAGATACACCTCACCACACTCTCCGTGCCAAGACACACATAAACTGCCACTCTGTTTGCTGATGGGTAGGACTAACGGTGAGGCTTCTTGTCCAGGCCCAGCTCCTGTCCCTCAGGGTGGACAGGAGAGCTCAGCAGTGGGCATGAAGCCCACTGTGCACCGAGAGCTTAGGCAGGTGTTCCCCAGCAACAGCACAGGAACCTCAGAACACATTAACCTGGAGAGGAAGATTAATGTTTCTGCATTTATTTCTGTAAGCATCTTGCCGTTTCGGGAATGGCTATGACTAAACAGCCATGTCGGGCTCTCTGTAAAACAGAAGAGTAGACTGCACACTGGCCTCTCGAGGGCTCTCCTTTCAGCCCTTCCCACGGGCATGGCAGGTACCCTGGGTAGACGGATGTGTGCAGCAGATGTGCACCTCAAACACATACCGATAACAAATCATAAAGAAATGTAGGAACTTTACTATTTATTAGCAATAAAAACATATTTGCATACTAGTAATGTGGGTGTGCTTATTGACATAAAAGGCATCTTGGTTGAGTAATAATGCAGAATGTTAAGCATTTTGGGGGGGGTTAGAGTTATTCAATATTTAGATCTTATAATATCAATGTTGAGAGCACAGCTTCACATAACCACATAGCACAAAATGGCAGGAGTATGATTAAGGCCTTTTCAAAAATGGCTGAAAATCTGTTCTAATCCCAAGCCAGAATTTGACAAAAAAAATTTTTATGAAACTCAAACATGTCTATTAAAAATGTTTTCCTTAACTATTGTTTATTTGTGTGTGTCAGGGTGTGTGTGTTGGGACTTTTGCATGCCATAAGGCTTGTTCGAGGTCAGAGGACAACTTGCAGGTCCTAGGGATGGAAGTGAGGTTGTCTGGATTAGATGCAAGCCCCTTTCCATGCTGAGCCACATTGCCAGTCCAAAATGCCTTTTGAGGTGTTTTTGGTTTGGGTTTGTTTGTTTGGTTGGTTGGTTTGGTTTGGGTTTTGTTTTTTGTTTTTTTTTTTCAAGACAGGGTTTCTCTGTGTAGCACTGGCTGTCCTGGAACTCACTCTGTAGACCAGGCTGGCCTTGAACTCAGAAATCTGCCTGCTTCTGCCTCCTAAGTGCTGAGATTAAAGGCATGGGCCACCACCGCCGCCGACTAAAATGCCCTTTTATGTTGGTGGGTTTTTGTTTGTTTGGTTGGTTGGTTTGGTTTTCCAGACATGGTTTTTTTTGACTGTCCTGGCACAATGTCAATTTTAAGGAGTTTTACATTAAGTCCTGAATGTAGGATGCTCAGAAGCATTTTACTGATGGCCAGAGTTAGTGAGTTTTTAACTTCATGACTGAATCTATTCTCTGGGTGAGGGGAGCAAGGGAAGGGTGAGTTTGGGGAGGGAAAGGAGACTGGCTGACTCCCCAACTTTAGTGGTACTGGATGTTGGCACTCATGCCTAAAATGTTTTTTGTAGCCGGGCAGTGGTGGTGCATGCCTGTAATTCCAGCACTTGGGAGGCAGAGGCAGGCGGATTTCTGAGTTCGAGGCCAGCCTGGTCTACAGAGTGAGTTCCAGGACAGCCAGGGCTACACAGAGAAACCCTGCCTCGAAAAAACAAAAAAAAAACCAAACAAACAAAAAAATGTTTTTTGTAATTATTCACTTATTTCATGTGAATGATTTTCTGTAAGTGTGGTGCCTGATGATGCCCTCAGAGGCCAGAAGAGGTTGTCAGTTCCCCTGGACCCGTAGTTCCACCTGTTCTGAGCCACCAAGTGAGTGCTGGGAGTCAAACCCAGATCCCCCCTAAGAGCAACATGTGTTCTTAACTGCTGAGTCATCTCTCCAGCCCCTGGTCACAGTTCTAAAGCCAGAAGTTTTCCCCACTAGGGGCTCCAGGGAGGAGCCTGTATCACACTCACTCCTGAGTTGCCATGGCTAAGTACAGGTTTGTGTTTGGGTCTAGCTGGCTGTGAGGATGCATGCATAGAAAACAATGAGGCCTGGCTCCCAAGGTGCAAAGTACCAAAGAAACAAGTGTCCGCTTCAGCAGTCACATGCAAGTGCAGGTGATGGCTAGCTCTGGAGCAGTAAGCGAGGCTACTTAGCCCGGGCAGTATGACCCAGCCAGTCACCACAGTTATTCTTTCTCCGTCACCCTTGGCATTCTGACATCACACCATCAGGATCAGAGAAATAATATACAAGACCTTGAAAGTGTTGGGTTCATGTCCGGTTGCTGGAAGACATAAGAAACAGACCATGGCCATGAACTTCGTGGCTTAGCATTCCTCTCTGTAAACAAGTCAGCATGGTAACTATCAAGTTACTATGGAAAACACCAAGGTCTTCATGTGGAGCATGTGTGCAGCGGGACGGAGTTGCCTGCCTGAGAAGCTGGTCTCACATACTGATGGTGTCCAGCTACTGTGGGCTCTGAGGGGTTGGCTTTGTGTCCATTTTAGAGGGCACTGCATTTCTGGTAAACCACAAGGTGAAGCTGCCCTGAGAAACAGATGTCTGGTTGGTTTTGAGGCCTGTGGCTTTCC
Source organism: Apodemus agrarius (assembly GCA_964023405.1). Taxonomy (NCBI): domain Eukaryota; kingdom Metazoa; phylum Chordata; class Mammalia; order Rodentia; family Muridae; genus Apodemus; species Apodemus agrarius. Next base: position 5,818,263 of record OZ030009.1, on the reverse strand, counting down.
GTAGAGAAGTAACAGCATAGGCCACATGAAGCTGTTACTTCCTCTTTTTCTTAGAGTAAGGCCAAGAGTACTTTGCACTTGTTTGTCATGCATGGACAGCAGCAGTAGATCTGCACTTGCCATCAGATGTCAGTGCATATTTCTGGAAGTGTAGTTAGTTTGAGATATCTGTGAGATGCCACGTGAGTGTTCTCCGTGGGATTGCTTCATAGATGCAGCCTTAGAGACACAGTGAGTATCTTTCAAGAAACTTATAGACACGACACTGGAGGTTGGAGGTTGTCCTGGGAATTTTGAAGAAGAAAGACCAAAGTCGCTGGGCTGTGGTGGCACATGCCTTTAATGCCAGCACTTGGGAGGCAGAGGCAGGTGGATTTCTGAGTTCAAGGCCAGCCTGGCCTACAGAGTGAGTTCCAGGAGAGCCAGGGCTACACAGAGAAACCCTGTCTCGAAAAACCAGAAAAAAAGAAAAAAGAAAGAAAGAAAGAAAGAAAGAAAGAAAGAAAGAAAGAAAGACAAAGTCAACCCTGGAAGCAAGCACATTTAGAGGATAAGAAAATGATTGGGCTGGGTGACACAAGGAGAATTGGTTGACATTAACATGGGCCAGTTCTGCTTCCAGAGCTAGGAGCGGACGTTTTGTGGTAGTCCTTGTTTGTTTGGTATGGGCTTGTGTGCTTTGGTTTCTTTGCTGTTTTTTAATTAATGCAGAGTCTGATGGAGCTAGGGCAGCCTCAGACATTGTATAGAAGAGTGACCTTGAATTCCTTACCCCCCTGCCTTTATTTCCCAATTGCTGGGATCTCAGGCAGCACTGATGGCTTTCCCCATCAGTGACCATCATCTTTCCCAGCCCTCCGAAGACTTAACCTGCAGGGCGGTACTCATGCTGAGCCCTGGTGTCAAGGCCTGCCCTATCTTTCCATCCTGATGCCTGATCATGTCAGTCTGCTTCCAAGGTTCATGTAAACTACAGGCTCAAATCCCTCTTACTCCAAAGTCAAAGTCCTGTGACCAGCCCACTCACTGGGTTGAAGGAGACTTCATGTACTCTGTCTATAAAGACAGCTGCCCGGCTATGGCTCCTTCTCCATTTCTTAGTCTGTTTCCATGATGAGCCAATGCTAGCATAGCTGACTTCACTTGTTTCAAAAACGTGAGAATAGCAGCTGCCCAGTGCCATAGGAAGGAACGTGGTGTGCGATAGGATTCCTGCCTCTGCAGCCTTTATAGACAGAGTACATGAAGTCTCCTTCAGCCCAGTGAGTGGGCCGGTCACAGGACTTTGACTTTGGAGTAAGAGGGATTTGAGCCTGGGCTCAGCATGAGTACCGCCCTGCAGGTTAAGTCTTCGGAGGGCTGGGAAAGATGATGGTCACTGATGGGGAAAGCCATAGTTTTTTGTTGGTTTGGTTTTTAAGACAGGGCTTCATGTAGGTAGCTTGAGCTGTTCTCAAATCTGCTACATAGCTGAGGATGACCTTGATCCTTCTGCTCCCACCTTCCTAGGCTAGGGTCGCAATGTGCTTAAAATCTGTAGGTTTGAAATTTTTCCTTGGCAAAGGCTTGTCCAGGCTGTATGGTGAGCTGAGTTCCAGGAGGGAGGGCTGGGACTGGGGCCTGGACCTGTGATAGGTGGGCAGGAAGTAAGGGTTGAGCATCTGATCTCAGAAGTGAAGAACTGGCACACTGATGCTAAGTGAACTGGAAAGTGCACAGTCACAGGACAGCTGCCAACAGACAGCATCTCGTGGGGAATGTTGGGAAACAAGGATTTGTGAGGCTGGGTGACTTTGATCTGTTTCATGATAGACCTTCCTTAGGTTGGGGATGATATAATACATACTTACTTTTTTGTTTTTGCTTTTGTTTTTTCGAGACAGGGTTTCTCTGTGTAGCCCTGGCTGTCCTGGAACCCACTCTGTAGACCAGGCCGGCCTTGAACTCAGAAATCCACCTGTCTCTGCCTCCCAAGTGCTAGGATTACAGGCGTGCGCCACCACCGCCCAGCCAACTTAATTACTTTTGATTTGAATGGTGTTTCTCCTGATTTGTGAAAGCACAGACTCTTAACTCATTGTCCCTGTTGTATCACATTACCCAGGTGCCCGGAGTCAGCCTTCTTTTCTCTCTTCGGGTGGACATGTTGCATGTTGCTGGGCACTAACTACGTTTTATGCCAGTCTGGCTTTCCACCCTGCAAACTCTTTCCTACCAACCATCTCCCCTTCTCAGAGCTCCCTCTGTCCCTGCAAACACTTCTCCTCCCATTGGTAACCTGTTCCTTGCCGTCCTGCCTTGGTGTGAAGATGTTCTAGACTGCCAAAGGCCACAGCAGTCCCTTGGTGCCCAGATGAGATGCCCCTTGCTTCTTTCGGGTACTACCTTGGAGTGCTCTGTAATGACTACATGCACTTATCTTACCTGCAAAAAGCCAGTCACAATTTAATACACATCCTGTCAAGGTTTTTCAAAGTCCCTCCCAGTGCTAGGTGTACAGTAACTCACCAAAGTGAATTCAGGTCTCCTACAGTGCTGTGCCACCAGCCTTTGCTGCTCTCTTCCTACTCCACAACTTGGGCCTCCCAGGGGAAAGCTCCGCCTTCAACCCCTGGTCTGCCATTGGATCTTAATTCCTCAAAGCTCTGTACAGCCTGATCCTCGCAGGCCTCTAAGTCTCATCTACAAGCAGTCAGGCCTTTCTGCATGCCTCGTCCTCCTTGGAGCTTCCCACATGTTCTCATGTCCTTCCTGGTCAACTCGGAGCCCAGCTGGCGCCCACCTGGCAGGCTTATGCTCTTCCTTGTCCTGCTCCCTAAGTCAAGCAGAGCTAGCTTCCTCCTCCTAGCCCCACCTACCACCCTTTGTTCCTCTGCTGCTTTCTTTATAGGCCCCAGATCCATCGGTACCTGGGCTGATTGGAACTCCTTGAGGACTGAGCTCTTTCTTGCTCTAGTTTACCTAGAGGTGTTGTGTGCTGCTCAGGCTGCCTGTTGATCGTGTGACTGATGCAGAAGTAAAGTACCAGAAGTCTGCTCTTCATCCCAAGGAGTGTGCGCTGCTTTCTTGTGCCTCACAGAATTTTCCCACTGAACTATATCAGTTATATTGAAAATTGACAGCGATGAGTCATATCCAGCACTGGGAGAACTCGGAACTCGCGGAGCCTGCAGGACTAGAGTGGGAGGCTGTAGATGGGTCTTGTAGGCCAGGTCTGGCCCTTCTCTGTGTTTGTCCCGCGGGTCTCTGACACCCAGAGTGGGAGGTCTCTCTTCCCAGTGGGCAGCTGACTTATTGGCTGGGGCGCTTCCGTGGTGATCACTTGCGAAGTGCAGGCTGATACCAGGGCCTGGGAGCAAACGCCTCAGCCGCGTGGGCCGGAGTGGCCTCGACAGACGGGAAGGACCGGCGCGGGTTTCTCTGCCTCTCCCTGGGCATGCGGGCTGGCCCTGGTGGGTAGCAAGTTTCGCCGTTGCGGTGACCTGCTCGCAGGGAAGACCCCGAGAAGGCCGCGTCGAAGGCTTGGCCGCCTGCTGAGCCGGGCGGGGCGGAGCCGAGCGGGCCGCGGCGGCGATCCAGGCCGCCTTTTGCAGCCGCCCGCCGCCGGGCTCGCCGCGCTCCAGCCTCCTCCCCCGGCGCCCTCCGCTCCCCGCGCCCCGCGCCCCGCGCGGCCCCGCCGCGGTCACACGCCAAGCAGCCCGCGGCCGCCTGGCCCTGCGCTTTGTGGAGCCCGGGGACGGGCGCGGCCTCCTTACCTGTAGCTGCGAGGCTCCCTCGGATCGGAGGTGGGAGCTGCTTGTGGAACCAGGCAAAGTGAAAGTCTGCTTCGGGTCGGGCGAACCGGGAGGGCCGGGGCTCGACCCCAGAGGCTCCCGGCTCCGGGGCTCCCGGCTCCTTGTGGGGTTCCGCGGTCAGGGGATGGAAAGAGGGCCGTATCGGCCCGAGACACTTCTGCGAAGGCATCTGCTTCCGCGGGTATAAAGCAGCTATGTTGGTTTATTGCAACGCAGGCTGTTTGTTGTTTGCACCTTCCTGCAGCTTGTGGATCCCGGAGGCCGTCGTAGCTCCGATTGCTTTCCCCCTTTTCCCGAAACGCGCGGCGCTGCTTGTGGTTCCCCACAGGCCGGGGTCTGCCCTGCCCTGCCAGCAGGTCCCAGCTGTGCCGCCGAAAGCCTCCAGCCTGGCTAATATTCCCCAGCTCAGACTTTTCTGTGGTTGCTTTTCTGCTGATTGCAGATATCTTTGCTTTGCTGACATCCTGTTTTGGTTTTGGTTTTTACATCTCACTTGTTTCTTTTTTATCACAGAAACGCTTCGTTAAGGGGCTCCGACAATACGGCAAGAACTTCTTCAGAATCAGAAAGGAGCTGCTTCCCAATAAGGAGACCGTGAGTACAATCGGACTTTATATAACTTGCTTTTTTTTTTTTTTTCTTTTTTTCTTTGCTCAGTTCCTGCCGCTTCTTAGCATCTGGGCTTAGGAAATGGTTCCTTTAACCCCGCGCTGTGCCTGACCCAGGCTGGCCTCCGGATTCCTACTTTTCTTCAGCTGATGATTTTAAGATAGCAGTGTGACATATTGTGCTTATCCTTTTGAAGAACGTGTTGTAACGGGAAGAGCAGAGTTAGCTGGGGGAAGGGATCGCTAGAGCGTTAACATCTAATTTTAAATCCAGTGGCTGGAATGGGAAATGGCATTTTATTGCTAGTTTGGATTTGGTAATTGTCAAAAGTCATAGACCAAGCCAAAGGATAAAATTGAAGGTTTATGGAATTCTGCTGGGATTTCCCCTCCGTTTATTTAAATTAAGGTTGCTGTGCTCTGGAGAAAATTCTTTTAAATCCTACTGTCCCAGCTTCAAATGTTTGCACTTTGTAGTAAAAACGGTTTTTATTAGTTGCTTAATGGGAGTTTTAAAAAATTCCTTTGCTGTTTCCAAAGCTGAGGGTCAAACGCTGACAGTTGCTTTTGAAGAACTTGCTGTAGGAGAGTGTGCTTGGTAGTCTGCCTTGGTAGGTGATGCCTTAAGGGTGCAAGCTCGGTTACCTGTAATTGCCTGCCTCCAGGAAGGTGGGGGTGGACCACCCACCTCACCCTGCTGGCGGCTTCAAGCCTGACCCAGTGACCGGAAGTACCTCCGACCTAGGAGGGGAGGAGGGTTATGATTGACACTTAATCTGGCTTTTAGGAAGAGGGGTGAATGAAGAATCTCCATTACAAAAGTGATGGTAGGTTTTTGTTAGTCTGCTGTTTTGCTCAGCGTTGGTGGTTTCCAACTGATTTCCTCTTGGTTTTGGTTTTTGGTTTTTTTTTTTTTTTTTTTTTTTTTTTTGTATTTTCAAGACAGGGTTTCTCTGTATCTCTGTGTAGCCCTGGCTGTCCTGGAAAACTCACTCTGTAGACCAGGCTGGCCTCGAACTCAGAAATCCACCTGCCTCTGCCTCCCAAGTGCTGGGATTACAGGCGTGTGCCACCACCACCCAGCTTCCTCTTGGTTTTTAATACTCTTACTCATTATTAAAAATGAAGTTTTTTTTTTTCTTCTGGACTATAGAATACATTTAGAATCCTGATAACTGGGGAGAAAGAAAGGTTCTGAGATTCCAAATTCATCCCAGTAAACTGGTTTCTCCAGCTAATGGTAATTAAGTTAAGACTGAGTCATTACTGTGCATTTAAATGTGCTGAGATAGGCCACCGAGAATGCCTTTGAGGACCCAGACTGTGGATATTAAGGTATATTGTGGAAACAATCTGTTTCTTACTCTTTCCAGAACAGGTTCTAAAGAGACTTTGTAATGGAGAGCAAAGCAGCAGCAATGTAGAAACTCTCCTTACGTTTTCTGAGAATTTCATTTTTTCTAAGTTTGTTGCATACTTTGACAATTAGTGGCTTGACTCCAGTAGCAGCCTTCTTTGGGCTGAGTGGAAAAGTCCGTGAGATGAGTCCTTAAGTTGATAGCCCATTCTTTTTTTTTTTTTTTTTTTTTTTTTTTTTTTTTTTTTTTTTTTTGGTTTTTCGAGACAGGGTTTCTCCGTGTAGCCCCGGCTGTCCTGGAACTCACTCTGTAGACCAGGCTGGCCTCCAACTCAGAAATTCGCCTGCCTCTGCCTCCCAAGTGCTGGAATTACAGGCGTGCGCCACCACCGCCCGGCGATAGCCCATTCTTAACCTTTCAGCTCCGATACTGGTGCTGGGATTGAGCCCTTAGCAGTTATCTCAAACCTCCAGCCCCTAGACTTTATCTGTCCCTTTTATCTGCTGAAAGTTGTAAAGCATAAAGATCTGGCAAAAGAAATCTAGACAATTGTTTTATCTTGAAGCTTTGAAGGAAAGGAAGGGAAGAAGCAAGGAAGAAAAAAGAAAAGTAGTACAGTTGGGGATTAACCCCAAAACCTTAGCTGGAGGTGGGAGTTGGAGATACTGGGAATCAGTCCAGGGTCTTATGCTTGCTCAGCAACATGGGAAACAAGACAGCTTTATTCAACAGAATAGCAGAAAGCAGACCTGACTGGCCTGACCTTTAACCTCGTACAGTGTTACTTACCTGGTTTCCTAATTAGAAAGTCGGTTTGTCCTACTCCCACCTGTTCTGGTAGCCCAGGTCATGGTCTGATTCAGTTAATGGATGCCTTTTCCTACGGTGGAGCAGCCCTGGGAGAGGGTTCTGCCTATCATTCCAGGGATGCTTCCCCCCCTGCAGTGGCTGTGCCTTCTTCTCCAACACCATTCCCTTGTGGTTTCCAGCCATTTCCTGTGGGCACTGTCACTAGAGTACTAGGAGGCCCGAGTGGTCCGCAGCCCTGGAGGCCCTCTCACACATCTGAGTATCCTCAGGCCCCACTCCCTTCTGATTGCTGGGGAGGAGTTTGGTGGTTGGGTGAATCTGTTAAGTGTTCTAATCAGCTGGGAGAGGCACTTGTCTTGTATTTTCCTTAGCTCTCAGTTTAGCCAGGCTAATCATTACAGACCACTAAGAGAGGAGGCAAAGGTCACTTTTCATTTCTGTTGCAGAAGATGAGGGACTTTGCAGGTCCCAGTGTTCCAGAACGTCCTTGACAAAACTCTTACGGTTATGAAACTTTTTATAGAAAAGTCTTATAATCTAGATACTTTGCCACATTTTCTTCTGTTGAATTATTGGCTTCTTTCTTTGCTAGTCCCAGAAGACTTGAAATATCAGAAGGGCATGACTGGGCTTTGGTGGGTCAGGAGACCTGTGTTGTATCTATAGCACCTGATCTCTTGGAAGGGTTTTTTTCTAGTTTAGCTTGGTGCTGTGGGAAGTTCAAATCACATTTTGACAGGTTACTGAGAAGTTACTGTTTCTGAAATGGTTTTTCTTTGCATGAAACAGATGCTCTCGGCCTTTAAAAAAAAGTGGGGTGTCAGGGCCTGGGAGACCCTAGAGAGATGGCTCATAGCTTAAGAGCACTTGCTGCTCTTGCAGAGGAACAGAATTCACTTGACAGCACCTACATCAGGCGTCTAAACCCCTTTTACTTTAGCTCAGGAGATCTAGAACTCTCTTTAGACCTCTCAGCACACATGAGGCATATAGCCGTATATATAAAATAAACTGAGATTTTTAAAATAATATATATATACACATATATGTATATATATGTGTGTGTGTGTATATGTATGTATGTATACACACACACACACATACATATATGGGTGTTTTGCCTGAGGAGGTCAGAAAAGGATGTCTGTGGATCCTCTAGATCCTTCTAGTTAGAAGGATTATTTTACTTGTATGAGTGTTTTGCGTGTATGTATGTCTGTACCACATGGATGCCTGGTACCTGCAGAGGTCAGAAGAGGGCATTTGATCCCCTGGAACTAGAATTACAGACAGTTATGAACCACCATGTAGGTACTGGGAACCAAATTGTGTTCTCTGCAAAAGCAGCAAGTATTCTTAATCTCTAAGCCACTTCTTGAGCCCTAAAATGTTTTACACACACACACACACACACACACACAAGCGCGCGCGCGCGCTCACATGCATATAACAGGAGGGTTTTGTTGTGTTTTTTTGGTTTGGTTGGTTGGTTGGTTGGTTTTGGTTTTGGTTTTATTGGGCTGGTGAGGGATGTTGTTTGGTGTTTCTCTGTAACTCTGGCTGTCCTGGAACTCACCCTGTAGATCAGACTAACCTTAAACTAACCGAGATCCTCCTGCCTCTGCCTCCTAAGTGCTGGGATTAAATATATATGTCACTGCTGCCTAGCTAATAAAGTTTTTTTTTTTTTTTTAAAGAAAAAAAGAATGAAAGGGCTACAGTACTAATAACTATTGCTACATGGGACTACTGTCGTCTCTGCCACTCATGCTGTGGGCTTCAGGCAGGTTATTAGAGACTTTGGTTTTTTGGTTTTTCTTTTCTTTTTTTTTGTTTTTTTGTTTTTTTTGTTTTTGTTTTTTTGTTTTTGTTTTTGTTTTTGTTTTTTGTTTTTTATAGACAGGGTTTCTCTGTATAGCCCTGGCTGTCCTGGAACTCACTCTGTAGACCCGGCTAGCCTCGGACTCAGATATCCGCCTGCCTCTGCCCCCTAAGTGCTGGGATTAAAGGTGTGCGCCACCACCGCCCGGCTAATATTTTTGTTTTTTGATTCCTGTGAAACCATGTAATAACTCCAAGCTCTTAGACCATGCATGAAAATTTAAATAAGATTTAAATCTATTAAGAGTATATAAGGGGCCGGAGAGATGGCTCAGTGGTTAAAAGCACTGACTGCTCTTCTGAAGGTCCTGAGTTCAATTCCCAGCAACCACATGGTGGCTCACAACCATCCGTAATGAGATCTGATGCCCTTTTCTGGTGTGTCTGAAGACAGCTGCAGTGTACTTACATATAAATAAATCTTTTTTTAAAAAGTATATAAAAGAGCCGGGCGTGGTGGCGCACACCTGTAATCCCAGCACTTGGGAGGCAGAGGCAGGTGGATTTCTGAGTTCGAGGCCAGCCTGGTCTACAAAGGGAGTTCCAGGACAGCCAGGACTACACAGAGAAACCCTGTCTCGAAAAACCAAAAAAAAAAAAAAAAAAAAAAAAGTATATAAAAGCCGGGCGTTGGTGGCGCACGCCTGTAATCCCAGCACTTGGGAGGCAGAGGCAGGTGGATTTCTGAGTTCGAGGCTAGCCTGGTCTACAGAGTGAGTTCCAGGACAGCCAGGGCTACACAGAGAAACCCTGTCACGAAAAAACCAAAAAAAAACAAACAAACAAACAAAAAAAGAGTATATAAAAATGATTTCTCTTCCCAGTCTATTACCTTCTGTTGAAAGCAAGTCTTTGTGTGCACATATGTGTGCTTGCTGGGGATCGAACCCTGGTCCTTGACATATTAGACAAATGTTTTACTGCCGAGCTCTGCACTGCCGCCACCGCCACACCGCGCACGCAGTGGTTCTCTTCTGGAGCTGCTTTCCTCAATCACCTGTTCTTTCTCTTGGGTTACTTCGGAAAGGTGAGAGAGCGCCTACTGGAGCACCTGCGTGGGGGCAGGGCAGAGCGCCTTACCTGGAGGACCCTGTAGGGACTCCATTCCCTCCCATTCACTGCAGGTTATGTCAGAAGAAAGTGCCTGTGCAGTGGCCATCAGCTTTCCTAACACTTGGGTTCTGGCGTATGTTATGCAGGGGCTAGGTCTGGCTTTCCTCCCAATGCTGCTGCCCGCTGAAGTGGGAATGGTGGCTGTGATTCAGGAAAACCAACTGTTTACAGAGGGTTAGTTGAGTGGGTATTACGTGTTAACCTCATGGCACCCAAGAGAATAACAAGTCAGATCCTTTCAGAATTACAGCTGTGCAGAAACCCAGTTCTTCCTTCCTCTTTCCCCATTTGCCTTTCTCTACCATACGTATAAAATGTATGATGAATAGATAAAATACTAAGAATGAACAGTGTTTCCGAATGACTGAGGCTGCCCACTGCAGAGCTCTCAACTGTTTACACTGAGGTCTGGGTGTTAGTGTATCTGTGTAAACACTGCCAACTGTCCTGCACTTCTGAGAAGACAGGGCTAGCCCCTCTGCTACACAGATGTCTCCCTCCCAGATGTTCTGGAATTTGTCGTCTTCCAAGCCAGGTCTCTCGTTCCAAGTGCTGTCCCTCTGCTGTTGGGTAGATGAGTTAGTTACATGGCCTCTGGCCTTGGATGTTAAAAATAAATAGGCCTAAGAGACTCAGGTCCTGATCACCCACTGGGAACCTGTCTCATAATACAGATCCCAAAATAACTTGTTTTTCATATACATTGCCATTTCTTATAAAATCTCAGGATGATTATACTCAAAGTACAAGAATGGACTCTCTCCACCTTGCAAATATGGCTGCTTTATTTGGATAGGAGAGTGGCTTCTGGGAGATTGTTCTCTGAAGGCTTTGCCGTATGGCTCTGCCTGCTGTTGCCAGCAGTGAAGTGTGGACAGGAGCACCACCCTCACCGGTGTGGAACAGCGGCTCCTGCTCAGATGCAGTGCAGACTAGCGAGGAGACAGTTTGATCTGGCCCAGCTCTGTAGGAAAGAAGCAACCTAGAGAGGCAGCCTGTGGAGAGGGAAGGCATGGAAGCTCTTGTCGTGGACGTCTTGGATTCCCTTCTTTCTCAGTTTTTGTTTTCAACAACTACCTCAGTAAAGATTGAAGGCTTGTGATTTGTGAGTGCAGGTGGTGGTACCGAATGCTACCATCAGATCGCATTCTCACTCTGGTCTGTCAGTGAGAAACATTCCATGTCCTGGGTGAAGAAGGCAAAGAGGAGACAGTTGTAAACCAGGCCCCTGAGGACGAGCTTGTGCACAGAAGGCTGTGTGTTTCAGTGCAGGGTCTGGGCTTGCGTTGCAGGGTTTGGGTTGCCTAGAGAAGGGGCAGCTAGTTTTTTATTAACTTTTGTGATGGGATGGGAAGTTTTGGAGATTTAAATTTTATTATTGCTAGATAGCAAGAAAATCAGTCAGGTTTCTGGGGGCAAATTCTGCTCTGTGTGAATTATGTCTTTAGGCAGAATGACCCGTATCGGCATGTTTTTCCAGATGGAAGAATGAGTCATCAAAGTTCTGTTAACATTAAGAGATTAGGAACCACTCCTGGGTTCAGCATGACGTTTTATTTAATTTCAGATTATAACCTTAGGTAAACACTGCTTAATCTTACATAAGAAAGCATGGTTGATACTCCAAGAACAGACAGGTGTTGAGCTTCGGGTCAGCATTGAGAAGCTCTCTGCGTTTCACTCTGTCCCTCCGGTGATGACACTGATTAGTCTTAACTGCTCATGGTAGAGTGGACAGTGCAGGCTCTCATGTTCCTTGTCCCGCCTGTTCCTTGTTCCTTGTCCCAACCCATGATGGAGACTTATAGGAAAATTGAGGTGGTTCAGTAAAGTTTGGGAATTACTTACACAGCCTCAAAACCCTAACCCTCCAAGGTATATTCATTCTTTTCTAACTTTTTTTTTTTTTTTTTTTTTGGTTTTTTGGATTTGGTTTTTTCGAGACAGGGTTTCTCTGTATAGCCCTGGCTGGCCTGGAACTCACTCTGTAGACCAGGATGGCCTCGAACTCAGAAATCCTCCTGCCTCTGCCTCCCAAGTGCTGGGATTACAGGCGTGCGCCACCACTCCCAGCTTCTAACTTTTTTTTAAAAGAAATGTAACCAATTCTTTTTTGTTTGTTTGTTTTGTTTTTTTTCGAGACAGGGTTTCTCTGTATAGCCCTGGCTGTCCTGGAACTCACTCTGTAGACCAGGCTAGCCTCAAACTCAGAAATCCGCCTGCCTCTGCCTCCCAAGTGCTGGGATTACAGGCGTGAGCCACCACGCCTGGCTGTTGGCTGTTGTTGTTGTTGTGAGATAAGGTTTCTCTGTGTAATACTGGCTGTCCTGGAACTTTCTGTAGAGAAGGCTTGAATTTGAATGACAGGTGATTATGAGCAGCCTTTTGGGGCTGGGTATTGAATCCCGGGTCCTCTAGAAGAGCACCTAGTACTTTTAACCACTGAACCATCTCTTTGGCCCAATTATAGAATTTTGTTCTTTCCCCTTTTTTTTTGGTTTTTAGTTTTTGGTTTTTTGAGACAGGGTTTCTCTGTATAGTCCTGGCTGTCCTGGAACTCACTCTGTAGACCAGGCTGGCCTCGAACTCAGAAATCTGCCTGCCTCTGCCTCCCAAGGGCTGGGATTACAGGCATACACCACCACACCCGGCTTTGTTCTTTCCTTTTAAGATTATTTATTTATTTATTTATTTATTTATTTAATATGTGTATACCTGTTGTCTTCAGACACACAAGAAGAGGGCACCGGATTCCATTACAGATGGTTGTGAGCCACCATGTATGTGGTTGCTGGGATTTGAACTCAGGACCTTCAGAAGAGCATTGGTGCTCTTAACCACTTAGCTATCTCTCCAGCGCAATAGAATTTCTTAATATAAAGCTTCCACCCCTCCAACTCCACTTTTTCTTAGAAATACAGTTATGGGTCTGGAAAAGTGGCTGGTGGTCAAAAGCTCTTGATGCTCATCCAGAGGACGTAATTTCAGTTCCTAGCCACCCATGCAGGGCAGCTCACACCCACCTGTAACTCTGCCTCAAGGGGCTGACTTTTTACGGTCTCTGAAGGTACTCCTGAACACACAAGTAAAATTAAGTATGGAAAGAGAAAGAGCCGGCTTGGGGGGGGGGGAGCGAGCGATGGTGGTGCACGCCTTTAATCCCGGCACTTAGGAGGCAGAGGCAGGTGGATTTCTGGGTTCGAGGCCAGCCTGGTCTACAGAGTGAGTTCCAGGACAGCCAGGGCTACACAGAGAAACCCTGTATCAAAAAAACGAAGGGGGGGTGGGGGGAGAAAAGAAGACAAAGAGAAAGAAACACCGTTGTAACACCTTATTTCATATTTTAAAGATCTTATTCACTAGACAGTGGTGATATATTCCTTTAATCCCAGTGCTCAGGAGACAGATGTCTGTCTCAAAGACTAAAAACAAACAAAAACCTTTAAATGTTGTTTTCTTTACTGGCATAGCGAGCCAGCCTGGGGAAGAATTGTGAGTAGATTTGAGGGTTTAGTCATCAGGAAATGGAGAGGGTTAAGACCTGACCAATGTCCTCTGCACACTTCTCCCTGGGTGCTGTCTGAAGTCTCCCAGCCTAGTTTCTGCAGCTTGGCAGCAAGTGTTTTGTGGTGCTGAGGGCTGTCTGCCTCAGTGTAGCCATGGCCTGGGGCTCTCTATTATTTGAGTTATTTTGTTTTTGTTTGGTTGAGTCAGGGTTTTTATAGCTCAGGCTGGCCTTGAACTAGAGATTGTCTTGCTTCTGGAGTCCTGGGATTGCAGGTGTAGGGCACCATACCAACAGGCACTATTTCACCTAAAGTGATCTAAGGGTGTGGCTGTTTTTCTTGTGTGAGTGCAGCAGGTGTGTGATTTTCATGGAGGAAGCTTGGTGCCAGTGTTGGAAAGAAAAATCAGTTTTAAAGCTGAGGCTTGGGCCTTTGCTGTTTCTAGTGCGTGTCCTACCCCTGTTTGTGGACTTATCCTACACATGCAAACTGACACCAGAGTACTTTATCTCTATGCAGTACATTTGTAGAAACTGTTTATAATGGGCTCAAAAAAAAGATTGATTTATTTAATTTATAGAGGACCCTATAGCTTTCTTCAGACATACCAGAGGAGGGCATTGGATCACATTACAGATGGTTTTGAGCCACCACGTGGTTCCTGGGAATTGAACTAAGGACCTCTAGAAAAACATAGTCATCTCTCCAGCCCCTAAATGTACTTTTAAAAACATCTCTTGGCCGGGGATGGGGGGGTGGGGGTCTGGAGATCAAGGTCAGATGTCCAGCCTTGGCAGTACGTGGATCTTTATCCACAAAGCCATCTTGTTGGCCTTGCTTTGGACTTTACAGTACTGCCTACAAGGACCCAAGAACTGTCATGGTTCCTTTTGGACACTTCTTAAGGTTTCCTTTGCCCTTGCTTACCAGCATGACTCATGTGACTTAGGAGCTCTACGGTTTTATTAGGTAAAACAAACAGAAGGTATTAGTATGTCTTTAGAATTAAAAAGACAAACTTTAATAGCTATCATAATTGTCAGTCGATATCTTCATTTAGAGCTTATGTTTTTGTATCAGTCTTGTCCTTATCTGTGAATCCAGTCTGACTTGAAAACCTAGCTTGCAGAGAAGAGTAGCTCAGTTTGGGGGAGGGGGGTGCTTGCATAACCAGCACGAGGCCTGGACCTCCATCTAACTGGACATGATGTTGTCCAGCTAATCCCAGCACTTTTGAGGGCAAAGCCAGACTGGGAGACAGATGAGACATCCTATCCTTTTTAAGATTTATTTTTTTATGCATCATTGTTTTGCTTGTATGTATGTGTGTTTGTGAGAGAGTGTCAGATCCCCTGGAACTGGAGTTAAAAACAATTGTGTGCTGCCATGCAGGTACTGAGAATTGAACCTTGGTCCTCTGGAAGAGCAGCCAGTGCTTTTAACCCTTGACCCATCTCTCCACTGTCTCCAGCCTCCCACCCCCTTTCTTTTAAGGAAAAGAAAACTTAGATTGCTGATGTTTGAAAATACATTTTGTCTGTGTGGGGTTTTTTGTTGTTGCTTTGTTTTAAGTATAAAGTATATTTTTAAAAATTTTTGTAGGGCTGGAAAAATGGCTCAGCTGTTAAGAGCACTGGCTGTTCTTCCAGAAGTCCTGAGTTCAATTCCCAGCAACCACATGGTGGCTCACAACCATCTGTAATGGGATCTGATGCCCTCTTCTGGTGTGTCTGAAGACACATACATAAAATAAATAAATCTTAAATCTCCCCCCCTTATAAGATCAATCTATTTAAGAATTTTTTTCATAAAGTATATTTGAAATAATAATCCTCAAATAGTTGGTTCATTTTAATCGTATTCTAAGTTACACTTAGGAAATTAGAATAACAGTAAACTACCTTGTTTGGAGAAGTAAGGTAGCACACTAGTCTTAAGTCCCAGCTCTTCACCAGTAAGAAACCAATGCACCAACCCCAAAGTAAAACAGCATTGCTTCATGTCATTTGAAAACCCACGTGAAGCCGGGCGGTGGTGGCGCACGCCTTTAATCCCAGCACTTGGGAGGCAGAGGCAGGTGGATTACTGAGTTCAAGGCCAGCCTGGTCTACAGAGTGAGTTCTAGGACAGCCTGAACTACACAGAGAAACCCTATCTAAAAAAAAAAAAAAAAAATACCCATGTGAAAAGTGAACCAGGACAGTCCTTTTCCTCTGAGGTCTCTTCTCTTCTCTTCTCTTCTCTTCTCTTCTCTTCTCTTCTCTTCTCTTCTCTTCTCTTCTCTTCTCTTCTCTCTTTTTTGTTTTGTTTTGTTTTTCGAGACAGGGTTCTCTGTGTAGCCCTGGCTGTCCTGGAACTCACTCTGTAGACCAGGCTGGCCTCAAACTCAGAAATCCACCTGCCTCTGCCTCCCAAGTGCTGGAATTATAGGCGTGTGCCACCACTACCCGGCTCTTCTCTTCTTTTCTGACAGGATTTCTCTGTGTAGCCCTGACTGTCTTGGAACTCAGTCTGTAGACTGGCTTTGAACTCACAGAAATCCACCTTCCATTGCCTTCAAGTGCTAGAATTAAAGGCTCCCTACCACTTCTGGCTGATTTATTTTTTAAAATTGCGTATGTGTGTATGTTTGTGTGTAGTCAACCATGCATACAAGCCAGGGTGTCATAGAACAACTCGGTGTCTGTGCCCAATTTCTACCTTTCTACCTTGTTTTTTTTTTTTTGTTTTTGTTTTTTTTTTTTTTTGAGACAGAGTTTCTCTGTGTAGTCCTGGCTGTCCTGGAACTCACTCTGTAGACCAGGCTGGCCTGGAACTCAAGAAATCCGCCTGCCTCTGCCTCCCAAGTGCTGGGACTACAGGCGTGCGCCACCACGCCCGGCTTCTACCTTGTTTTTAAGACAAGGTTTCTTGTTAGTTGCTGTGTAAGCCAGCCTAGCAAGCCTATGAACTTCCTACGAATCTCCTGTCCCTCATTTCCAGCAGGGCTATGCTGGGACAGCACACTGCTGTACATGGTTTAGGGGATATCTGCCTGTCTGTATCTATTTGGTTTTTTTGAGATAGGATCCTTCTAACTATTATTTGGTTTTTCAGGACAGGATTTCTTAGTGTAACTAGTGTCACCAGCCCTGTGGCCTCAAACTCACAGATCTACCTGCTTCTGCTTCCCTAATGCTAGGATTCAAGGTGTGCACTGCCACACTGGGCTAGTTTAGGAGATTTTTTTTTTTTTTTTTTTGGTTTTTCGAGACAGGGTTTCTCTGTGTAGTCCTGGCTGTCCTGGAACTCACTCTGTAGACCAGGCTGGCCTCGAACTCAGAAATCCGCCTGCCTCTGCCTCCCAAGTGCTGGGATTACAGGCATGCGCCACCACTCCCGGCTAGTTTAGGAGATTTTTAACTCAGCTTCTTGTAATTGCTCGGCAGTTTCTGTAACCACTTAGCCATCTCCCCAGCTTTCCCCACTCTTGCTCCGGCCCCCACTTGCTCTGGCCCCTCCCTGTTAAAAAAACAAAAAAAAATTGTTTGTTTGTTTGTTTCTGGGTGTTTTGTTTTATTTTGGCAGTGCTGAATATGGGGCCAGGCCCTTGCAATGTACTAGACATGGACTTAACCACCGAGCAACACTCCTTCCTGGGGTGTTAACAGTTTTCAGTTAAAGTTGCATTATTCTGGCCTTTTCCTGGTTTTGGGGTTTTGGGGTTTTGGAGGGGGATTGTTTGTTTGTTTTTCCATTTGTTTGTTTGTTTGTTTTTCTTTGACTTTAGAACTCTTGCTTGCTCCGTTTAGGTCTTGAGTCCCTTTGAAGGGTGGGTTGTAATTCCTTTTTTTTTTTTTTTTTTTTTTTTTTTTTTTTGGTTTTTCGAGACAGGGTTTCTCTGTGTAGCCCTGGCTGTCCTGGAACTCACTCTGTAGACCAGGCTAGCCTCGAACTCAGAAATCCGCCTGCCTCTGCCTCCCAAGTGCTGGGATTAAAGGCGTGCGACACCACCGCCCGGCCTTAAATCTTATTTTTATTTTAAAATAAAAATTTAGGTAAATGTCATAGTCTTAATACCTATTCCTCTTATGGATTTCCATTGTGTATACAATATTTGTATATGCTGCATGTATAGAGTGTGAGGATCTTCTGCTCAGTAGCATTGTGCAAGTGCATGTTTAGCTGCTGTTGGTAAGACTATTGAAAACCTAGGTACTCAACACCTTTACATTGTAGAGCGGTAAGCCGGACGTGGTGGCGCACACCTGTAATCCCAGCACTTGGGAGGTAGAGGCAGGCGGATTTCTGAGTTCGAGGCCAGCCTGGTCTACAGAGTGAGTTCCAGGACAGCCAGGACTACACAGAGAAACCCTGTCTCGAAAAACAAAAAAACAAAAAAACAAAAAACAAAAAACATTGTAGAGCGGACAGAACCTTTGAGTCCCACAGAATAAGACTAGTGCCTGGCTAAGTGTACCACAGGGGGCCTTCCTATGTTAGTGTCTGCACAGAGGCTCTGTGTTCTAGATTATAGGATTGAAAGCCATGGTTTTCAACTCTCAGTGAGTTTATTGTGACAATCAGGAATAAAGTATTATCTTTATCTGTAGAATAAGCCATTAGCCTCTTTCTGCTTGTCTTTCAAATATGTGAGCAAGTGCACACGCACACTCCTGCAGGCTGTGCTCATGGAGGTGTTCGGAGTTCTAAGCTTCCTGGCTGTTGTTGGCTTTCTTCTCTTCATCTGCTAGTGAGTCACCATCGCATGCTATTTTATTATCTTGCAAACAGTCTCTGGAATTTTTTATACTGTTTCTGCAGTGTGAGTGGAAAACCACCGAGGTTGTTCTGAACAACCATCAAATGAAGACTTTCTTCAGGGACACCTTAATTATGTAGTTTTGGCTTTTGCTGTTGTCTCTTTGTTCCCACGTGTAAGGTTTGCATTGGGGGGGGGGTTAAGAATGGTGACTTTTGCAGGTTTGATTATTTGGGAGGGAGGCCTAAGACAGACAGACATCCAGCTGCCTTGGTATGCTGTTGGTGTTCCCAACATCAGACATGGTTCTGTTTGGGGAACATGTGAGTGAATAGCTTTGAGCAGATCAATTTTCTGGTCACAAGTTAACAGGAGGGGATATTTATCTGCCAGACAGCTAAAGACAACCCAAACTCAAGGAAGCCACACAGCTCCTGCTGCCTCCTGTGTTCCTTCTGTTGGTTTTGAACTTATTGGGACTCACCTAAGAAATGGGAGGGAGGTCCTTGCTTAAAATAGCAGGATTGCCTTGCCTGTGCCTCACTTGCATGTGGTTCACAAGAAAGACAAGAGACTTCCTTCTGATTAGTGGGAAACTATTTTAGGGCAGGATGGCAAGGAGGGAGTCCCCGTGTCCTCTCTGACAGCCAACCCCTGGTCAGCAAGGGCTTCTTAACTTGTTTGGGGGGTGCCCAAAACAATGTTCTTCTGGCTTTTTATCCACCTGCTTTCTTCTACACTCCATTCCAGCACATGTAACCTTTAAACCAAAAGTGTGTTGCTCATAACCAGAGCAAACTTCTTCTCTGCTTTTATTTTGAAAAGTCCTCCCTGTTAGTGTAGAGGGTATTCGTGCTGAAAGCCTGTTCCAAGTGGGCATTTGTGCATCCCAGAGGAACTTTTGATTTATTTCCTTAACTCTGCCCTCCTTTCTCTGTGGTTCAGAAACCTTTAATGATCTGTGAAGCTTGGTGACTTCAGTGCAGAACAGTAGTGGTTTTAAGGACCCCCTCCCACCATATAAAAGGCCTGCCAGGTTCCACATGCTGGGTTTTGACTCCCTGAAAAGCTAGCCGCTCACAGATTTTTGGTTGTGTGACAGGGCATCCTGGGTTGGGGCCTTGATATGGCTTTTGTGAAACATTTTTCCCCCTTTTCTCCCTCCCTTTGAAAAATTGTAATGAAAATTCCGGGCTCGCAGCCAGCCTGTGGGATGCGATACAGTAGAAATGGCTCTGGTGCCCTTTGTTACTGCTCGGCTTTGATTAGGTTTGTTTCCCGTAAGTTTAACTCCGCTCCCCTTGCCCCGCCTGTGCCTCATGGCTGAGAAGGAAGACTGATGGAGCCAAGGGTAAGCGTGGTGTTGTGCAAGCTGCTGAGGCCTCATAGCCTGCTTGTGCCTGGCAGAGGAAGCAGGGCGAAGCGTGTCTTCGCAACGTGATGTTCTCCTCATTGGCTGCCTTGTGTGCAGGAGGAGACGACCCGTGTGGAAGCTTTGTAGGTCTCCTCTGCTGCTTCTGCTCAGGTGTTCCAGGAAACCACTGTACAGCATGCTCTTTCTGTTTCTTTTTAAAATTGTGGCACACTCTGGCTGTGTAGCCTAGGCTGGCCTCTAACTCCATTTCCAACAGCATACCAAGGCAACTGGATGTCTGTCTGCCTTAGGCCTGCTTCTTGAGTGCTAGGGTTATTAGTATAGGCCTCCATGTGAGGCTATACAGTTTGTCTTTAGATTCGGTTAAGTTTAAAATCATGCTGTCCAGCCTCTGGGACTCTGCCTGGTGCAGGGAGGAGGCTCCCAAAGCAGCAGCGCGCAAACAGAGGTGCCCCTTTGATCCTCCGTGGCTCTCATTTCAAAAGAGAGAGATGCTTGAAGCTTTAGAATGTTTTTTTTTTTTTTAATTTTGCTTTGACCTCATATTTATAGCTCTTTTTATCCTAGCAACAGAGAACCTTCAGACAGCATTTCCCAGTCCTCCCAACACACTGAGGGTGAGGCTGAGAGCCAAGATAGTAGATGTGAGCATAGGGGGGACATCAGGCAGGTCTTAAGGTGGCCCTTACACCCTGCAGCCTCTGCTGGGTGCTTGCTTGGTTTTCAGGCAGTGTTTACTTCTAATAGAAAGAGAGTGAGACTTTACTCCTAAAATTCCTGATCTATTGTAGGCCAGCACACGGGGATAAAGTCTCCTGCAAATCTGTGCAATCCCTTTGTGCCCGAGTGATCTGGAGACACCGGCCTGTAATCTAGCAGAGCTCATTGTGATATAAATTTGTTTGATTTGTGCTGTAGAGTCTCAGTCTCCACTGCCTTCCAGACTAGCCTGTCAGAACTGAGTTGTTTGAAGACAGAATTCTGTGATGACCAGCATGGCTGTATGGTCCTCGGGTTATGTGAAAGATCCAAACCACCAAACAGAAATTGGCCCCAGAGGAGTCTGTGCCAAATAGGGTTTCCTCGGGTTCCCCAGGGTGACTGAACCTGCACCCCACATACTGCAGTGCCGGCTGACTGCCCCTACACGCATTGGCTGTCTGCTCCAGCCAGAGCTTGTTTAGATGGTAGAGATTTTGAGAGGTAGGTTTGGGATTTTATCGTTTTGTTTCGTTTTTTCTAAGAGAGGGTTTTTCTCTGTATAGTCCTGACTGTCCTGGAACTCACTTAGAGATGTGCCTGCCTCTGCCTCTTGAGTGCTGGGATTAAAGACCAGTACCTGGGCTTTTGTTTTTAAATTTGTGGTTCTGATGGGGTTTTGGAAGATACGTGAGGCTAGTTCTTCTCACCACTTCTCCCAAAACCCTGTGAATTCTGAATATTGCCTGAGATGAAATTTTCTTCTACAATATGTAGGCAGGACCTCTTAGTTTTTTAAAAACTGTTTGAATAAAATAGTGGAAATGTCAACTGCTCTAGCTTGCAACGGTTTCTTGTTTCTCACACATGCACAAACATCTTGGTGGATGTAATAGAATGATTTAAAATGTCTGGCTAAGCCCTGTGTAATTCTACTCTCAACTGTTGAGATTCCTTCTGCTTGTTTGGGGTTAGGGACGTGAGAGTATTTCCCTCTGTGTTCACTCAGTCAGTCGTTGTGTATGAACATGCACGTGCGTGCTCATGCCAAAGTGTGCATGCAGAAGTCAGAAAAAATGCCTATATGTTGCTGAGCCATCTCAATGGCCCTTTTCTCTTTAGATTAATTCATTTGTGTATGTGTGGGGAAGAGGTTGCGCATGTGCACATGCCTGCCTGAGTGTGCACATGGGGGACCTAGACCTGGAGCAGCACCTGCACACACAGAAGCCAGCAGGGAGGGTGCAGTGTGTCCGGTCCTCTTCTCCTGTTCTTTTGAGGCAGAGTCCCTCCCTGAACCTGGAGCTCTCATTGTCTCAGGTATTCCCGAAGCCAGAAAACCGCAGTAGTACTTGTGTCTCCACTCCCCTCAGTTAGGGTTGCATGTGCTCATTAGGCGCCCACCTTGGTTGCTAGGATCTGAACTCCAGTTCTCTTGGCTGTGCAGCAAGTGCTTTAACCACTGTGCGCCTGTGAGGGAGAGTGTGTAGTGTGAGACATGGTATTTGGGAGCATTTTTATTGTTGTTTATTTGTAGAGTTGTTCGCTTGACACAGGGTCTTATGTAGCCAATTCTGGCTTCAAACTTGCTACATGGTCAGAGCTGACTTGCTTGGACAAAATATCTGATGAAAGCATCCCCACCCCCTGAGACAGGGTTTCTCTGTGTAGCCAGCTGTTCTGGAACTAGCTCTGTAGACCAGGCTGGTCTGAAACTCAGAGATAACACCTTCCTCCTCCTGCTTCCTGAGTGCTGGGATCAAACGTGTGCGCTGACACCGCCTGGCTATGCTAGAGGCAACTTTAAGGCATGGGGGTTTATTGTGATTCACAGCCCAAGGATACAGAATTTCATAGCAGTGAAGTTATAATGGAGGAACATGAGGCAGATACTGTCAGGAAGTAAAGAGATGAATTCTGGTGACCCCAGTGCAAGGCAGGGTACACCTACAGGAAAGTGGGTCTTCCACCTTGGTTAATCTAAACTAGATAATCCCTCAGGCGAGCCTTAATTCCTAGGTGATTGTCCATCTGTCAGCTGACAAGTATAAACCCTCACAGTCTTGCCCTCCTGATCATCCGCCTCCACGTCCCCAGTGCTCGTGTCACAGACATGATCCCTAACCCCTGATCCCTATACCCTGACCCTAAGCTCAAATGCCGTTTGCTGCATATTACACTCTACGAAGTGAGCTTAATTTTCATTCTTAGTAGTGATGACTTATGGTGTACTAGGAATATGAAATCTGAAAACAGTACCTGCCCCAAACAATGACATCACAGTTACAGGTAAAGCTGTTAGATTAAGATGAGGAGCAAAATAAGGATGCTCAGTCTCACTGCACCCCTATTTCTACATCATTAGAGGAGGGGTGTGTGTGTGTGTGTGAGAGAGAGAGACAGACAGACAGACCCAGAGACTATAAATGGAACTATGGAGACATGGAAAAATTGCTGTGGTGAAAATAAGTGATTTTTGTGGACCCACGATAGCCAAGTAAAACCCGACAGAGATTCAAACTTCGTCTGGGGTTGCGACAGGAAGTATGAGATCTTGCAGCGGCTGTGAGAAGTGGGATGTGAGGCCTTTGCTTAGAAACAACAACACAAAGCTATTAAACAAAGGCATTTCTCAGGGTGAGGGAGCCAGGGAGATCAGTCTCAGCACTGACAGCGCAGGGACAGAGAGAGGCGACTGTCGGCTGCAGAACAGCAAGATGCGGTTTAAAAACAGCCACCAAAGCCTGGATGGTGGGCGGCGTGGTGGTTGTGGGTTCTTCTAAGTAAATTCAGCATGACTTCAGTGTAAAAATGTTTTCATTAAACAGAATTGGCTTCACACTTACCACGCCGTTTAGACTGCTCTGTTTCCACCTCCCAAGTGCAGGGATTGATTATAGGCATGCACCATCATGAACAGGCAAACATTTCATTGTTTGTGGGGCAGGGAGCAAACTCAGGGTGTGTGCTCACTGCCGTCTCAAGCTCTGACCTCCGAGTGTGTTGTTTCCTCTGTGATGTTGCTGAACATAATAAATGTGACCAGGAAGCTGTATTGTTGAAAGTTGGTTTGCATAGTTGTTGAGAACAGAGAGCTCAAAGTTGAATTTTCAAAGCTTAGTTTTTCTATTCACTATTTAAACCCATGAAATATGGGGCCAAAAAGGATTCTCTTCTCCCACGAAGTTGAACTGAAAAATCAGATTATATGGGCGCGGGGTGTAGGTCAGAGGTAGTGAACTTGCCCAATATACTCAAGGCTCTCCCATCTCTGGCACCTCAAAAAATCAATTCATTTACAAGTTAAGATAGTTAAAATTATAGGTGATGCTAATTAAGGTCCTGTATGTACCAGGCAATGTTTGGAGCATTTGATCTGGGCGCAACTTGGTACAGGCAGTCATGTTGCAAGCTTCTTCTCCCCCTCCCACAGCCCAGGGCCAGACGAGAGAACCTGCCCAGCTGAGCTCCTTGCCTGACTCCTCCTGATGCAAGCAAGGCCAAGGAGGAGATTGTTCACTCTTTGATATTATTAAACTTAGTCTTGGGCTTGGCTTCTGTGCACTGAGGGGTGGATAGACAGTATCTGGTGAAGGGAAGTCTGAAGCCTTAGTGTTTGGAACCACCTAGCCACAGTGAATAGTTGGATTGTTGGTGATTTTCTGTTTTTATTTTACTTACATGTGTTTGTTTACTCAGCCAGTCACTAGACATTCAAGTTCCTCTGTGAAAGACAATTTAGTTGGAAGCAGGTGGATACAAAAAAACAAGCATGAATTAAAAACAAACAAGAACTATGTTTCCTTTTTCCTTAGATGTTTAGACTTCTAAGAAAAGCCCGTGCAGGTGGTGGCGCAAGCCTTTAATACCAGCACTTGGGAGGCAGAGGCAGGTGGATTTCTGAGTTCGGGGCCAGCCTGGTCTATAGAGTGAGTTCCAGGACAGCCAGGGCTACACAGAGGAACCCTGTCTTGAAAAAAAAACAAACAAACAAAAAAACAAACAAACAAAAAGCCCACAGAACAGGTGAAGGGTGTGAGAACTGCCGCGGACGGCAGGACGCTTGGACCAGGTTTCTGCTGGGCTGTGGCTTGTACCCCAAGTTCACATTTTATTTCTGTTTTGCCTTTGTTATAGTCCCCTAAAGCTGTCAGGTAACTTCAATTAAACTTGTCTCTACTCAAGCACTGGGTAGGCCAAGTATCTGCAAGGGAGGGCCTACGGCAGCCTCTCCCTCTCCTCTGACATGAAGTCTGGTGAGGGGGAACGGGTGCAGTTCTGTCTCTGACTGTTGGGGTGAGGGTTTACTGAGTTGCAGGTGATGACGTGATCTTGCACTCTTGCAGCTGAAAAATAAAACTTAATACTCAGTTGTACATTTTTAAAAATAGATTTCACTTTTAAAAAAGATTTATTTATTCATGTGTTTTATGTATATGAGCGCTCTGTCTTCATGCACATCAGAAGACGGCATCGGACCCCATTACAGATAGCTGTGAGCCACCATGTGCATGCTGGGAATTGAACTCAGGACTTCTGACAGAGCGGTCAGTGCTCTTCACCACCTGTAATCATTTATGTGCATGCACGTGAGTAGGCGCCCAGCTAGAGGCCGATGTCTAATAGGGGGCACAGGTGAGCCACCTGACCTTGGGTGGGTCCTGAGCGCTGAACTCTGGTTCTCTGCAAGAGTGCTCTCAGCCACTGAGCCACCTCTCCAGCACCCATGTCACCCATTTTAAAACTGTACAGTGTTGCTCAGATTTTTTTTATCTTTCTCTTTTATTTTATTTTGGCCTCAGCCATGTAAGTGCTGGGACTAGTAGACATGGTTTATTTGGCTCGTTTATTCATTTATATATTTTGATATAGGGTCTCACTGTGTAGGAGCCTAGGTTGGGCTGAAACTCACAGAACAAACCTTGCTTGGCTCATTTATGATAGAACATTCTATTAAACTCCCCAGATAATGTGTTAAATTGCATTGTGTCTGAGGTGGATTTGTATGACTTTACATAGGATCTAGTTACAACGGTCTACACTGGAATTAGTAGTAGATATTGGGGCTATAGAATGTCAAGAACTGCAGCTGTGTAAGTTGAGCTTCCCACGGCACTGTCTGTCCGGCATGCGTCTTCCTTCATGTTCTCAGCTGTCCTTCATCCAGACACAAGGGTCTGTGGTAGGCTGCCTTTAGTTACGGTGGAAGAATGGACCTTGAGCTCTATTAGTGCCTGTATAAGATGGTTCTTCAAAAGCTTCGTGTATTGAAGTCTGTTCCCAACTGTTGAAGAACTTAGGTACTTCCAGACGGCTGCAGACGTATTCCTGGGCATAAGAGCTGGTTAGGTGTAACTGAGCAATTAGAAGTGTATCCTAGGGCTGGAGGGATGGCTCAGCGGTTAAGAGCACTGGCTGCTCTCCCAGAGGTCCTGAGTTCAACTCCAGCAACCACCTGGTGGCTCAAAACCGACCATCTTGGGCCCCCTTCCAGCATTCAGGTATTCATGCAGATACTCATACATTAGCTAAAAAGCTTTTTTTTTTTTCTTCTTTCTTTCTTTCTTTCTTTCTTTCTTTCTTTTTTTTTTTTTTTGAGACAGGGTTTCTCTGGCTGTCCTGGAACTTGCTCTGTAGACCAGGCTGGCCTCAAACTCAGAAATCCACCTGCCTCTGCCTCCCAGGTGCTGGGATTAAAGGCGTGCGCCACCACCGACGGACTAAAAAAGCTCTTTTCAACAACAACAACAACAACAACAAAAAAAAAAAAAAAAAAAAGAGGAGGAGGAGAAAGAAGTGTGTCCTAATTGGAATAAGGGCTCACAGGTTGGGGGCTGCTCTGGTGATTGTTCTTCTGTGAGAATTTCATTCTCTCATTCTTTTCATTCTCTGGCTACTTTGGAGTGAGCAGGTCTGTGAAGCCATCCCTATCATGACTTCCCGCAAACCTGCACCCAAGGCCAGGAGAGCACGGACCTTGGAGACAGGCGGGTCCATTTGTTCTTCTTTCCAAATTGTTTCAAGTATTTTGTCACTGCAGTGAAAAGCTCGCTCTCTCACGCTCGCTTGTTCTCTCTCTCTTCTCTCACGCTCGCTCGTTCTCTCTCTCTCTCTCTCTCTCTCTCTCTCTCCTCCCACCCCCTTTTTAGCTTTCTTTTCTTGAGATACTTTTAACTTCACTTTCCAAAACATTCATGCCTCTCTTTTTCACTCTGCTCACCCCACCACAGTCAGCACACACAGACTTCTCTGTCCCTCGGAGAATTTCACTCTAGTAGCAAACACACTAATCAATCCATTCAGACACTAGAGACAGCACCTGAGGCTGCAGGTTAAGTGCTCTGTGTGTGCCAGCTCTACCCCTTCAGACCCAATAATCAGGATACAAATTGGGTTTGACTAATTTCCTGGGCTTGCTGACAAACACTACTCCACATTTATTTGTAATATTTAACAAGATATTTTACAGGACTCAAGCAGGTATATAGGAACCATCTGGAGGGGTCCTGAGGACCTGAGCTGTCTCAAAAAGTTACTATCCTCTTGGGTGTATACCAACCACCTATGAAGAAGAAATCAATAGATGAGTTCTTTTTATTTCTATTTTGTGTGTATGTGTGTTTTCCCTCATGCATGTCTGTGCACTGCAAAGTTGGAGACCAAAAGAAGACATTGGGGTAATATCTTAGATAGGTGTCACTGGGGTTTATGGGATGTTGGGGTAATATTTAGAAAGGTGTCACTGGAGCTTAGTGGAGGGAGATTGTGCATCATTGGCCTATGGTGATCAAGCTGACCTTCAATCTTCAAGCCTTTCTCTCCGAAGTTTGGAGAAGGGACTGCAACCTCAGTCCTTTGCACTTTGTAGTCCTACCTTGATCTTTCTGGCAGCCTGCCCCATCCTGTCACCCCAGGCTTTGGGAGTCATTAGCATAGGAAAGAATACACCCCTTTGAGGCTCTTTCTCTGTCGGGAAATGAGGGCAACGACCAAATGTGTCTGGGAACCTGAAGGCATTTAACTTTTCTCTCATTTCTGTAGCACCTGCTTCTTGATGTAGCGGAACTGAGAGTATCTTCTTGTGCAGTTTGGTGTTAACAATGGAAATACCACTTTTCCTAAGCCTGCTTTTGTTGCTTGAGAGGGCTGAGTTTCTCCTATGGACATAGGTGTTATTCGGGAGTAGAGTTCATTCTGTGGGTGGAGTAAATTAAGACTTAGCAGTTGAATGGGTTTCTGTTGAGCTGTGTGCGAGGAAGAGGAAGTGGTGGTGCCGGCGCCTGAGGTCTGTTAGAAGTTGGCGGAAGGAAGTGTCTTTATCCCAATCTCTGGGAGCTCAGGGAGTGCCAAGGGCTTCTGTGAGACCCTCTAGAGTTAAAGTGATGCAACAGGTGGGAGAGCTCTCCTGGGGGAGTGGAGGCTTTCTCTCCAGGGGCTGTCTCCTTTTCCTCTTAAAAGCCACTTGGGACTTGACCTCCTGGGGCAAGCATCTGCATTTACACATTACATTAAATTCCTTTGCACAAAGGTGAAGATGGGGTGTGGTAGAAGATACCTAGAAAAGGGTGAGCCTGCAGGGCCTGGTAACACACCTTAACCTTCTGCCGGGTAAGGCAGAAGGAAGCAAACTCAAGGCCTGTCTGGGATGCAGAGTGAGTTCTAGACCAACCTGAGCAGTAGGCTATCTCAAAATAAGACATTTTGAATGGACTGGGGTTCAGTTCAGTGAGAACATTTGTTTCAGTCTCTAGTAACACACATACATTCCCCACTCCCAGCCCCCTCAAAATTTTTTTACAGGTAACTGAAAGATTGGGGAAAATATTCAGAGGAGACTGACTTGACCTTGCATTCCAGTTCCTATCCTTCAAAATAGCCAGCTGCATAAGCTGTCTTATGTCTTATGCTCTTTTGCATGTTACTATAAAAGCGGCATCTGCCTGCACTGGTCCATGGGCTTTGGCTCCCTGGCCGCACAGGCCACACCAGCTGAGTCTTCATCAGGTCAGTAGGAGCTTTGGTTTATTCCTGGGCAGCAATTTGGGAACTTGGGAAGCCTGGACTAATACAGACATATGGCCACCTGTGCTATTCGTGGGAGGTGTCGGGAGCCCTGTCTGAGTACACTGCCATACACACGCCTCGTGCACATGTCTCATTCCCAGTGTGGGGTGGTTTTGGTACATCAGGAACTCTGTTTCTGAGATGAGTCTCACCTGTGTTATGGGGTAGAGTTTTGAAATTCAAATCCTGGGTCAAGCAACCCTCCTGCCTTAGTCTCTTAAGTAGCTGGGACAAGAGATGTATGCCATTGAGCCTGCCTTTGATTTGTTGTCATTTGGGGGAATATTTGTTTGCTTGTTTTAATGTGTATAGATGTTTTCCCTGTCTATATGTCTGCATCCTTTGTGTGTCCAAGAAGGCCAAAAGAGGGTATTGTGCCCTTAGAACTGGAGTTAAAACAGACAGTAATGAACTGTGATGTAGGCACTGGGAATTGAACCCAGACCTTCATGAAGAATAACTACCACACACACATCCTGAACCCCTAAGCCATATCTCTTCTCTCAAGCCTCCTCCCCCCAGCTTCGTTTTTTTAATGTACTACTGTATATAGTTTAGAGTGCTGTCATTTTCTCTGAAATGTAAGCCCTGGCTGTGACTTCTGAGCTGTTCTTTATCACCTTGTCATTCTGCATGTGACATTCGCTTGCATGGCTCACGGCGCTGATCATGAGTGGCTGAAACTCACTGAAGGGATCTCATCAACATTCGCTAGTCTCCAGGCAGACTGATGATGAGAGATTTCACCTCAGCCTTGGAGCAGCTGTGTGTTTGCCTGTCCGACCTTAAATGCAGGCCTGACTCCTTAGCACGGAGGTCTGTCTCCATGATAGACGGACTCCATACCATTGTCAGTGGCCATAATTTTAGAGATATAATTAAAGCTACCAAGTGGAACAGTGGAGGTAAAGGCATGTGGTTTGCTGATGGGGAAAGTCACATATTCCTCCCTGGACTAATATTAGACAGTTTAGCATGATGGCTGCAAACTCCCGGGGTCAGTAGGAGGGTTTTGTGTGTCTTGTTAGGTGTGGTTAGTATGGCTGAGCGCTGGGTAGAAATAAGAGGTTATTTGTTTTATTGTATGTTCTGTCTGTTTATAAGTCTGTACTGTATGCAGGCAGTGCCCATGTAGGCCAGAAGACAGTGTCAGATCTCCTGGATAGTAGATTGTGAGATGCTGACTAGTGTAGATGCCTGGACCTGAACTTAGGTTTTAAATACGACCCCTCTCCGGTCCTTAAGAAGGTGATTTAAAGAAATAACCCCAAGTGGGGCGTTGGTGACACCTTGCCCGGCTTGACACACGCCTTTAATCCCAGCACTTGGGAGGCAGAGGCAGGCAGATTTCTAAGTTCGAGGCCAGCCTGGTCTATCGAGTGAGTTCCAGGACAGCCGGAGCTACACAGAGAAACCCTGTCTCAAAAAACCAAAAATAAAAAAATAAAAAAATAAAAAAGAAAGAAAGAAAAGAAATAACCTGGGGAGGCTGGAGTTACAGGGCCCAAGGCTAGGGAGCTCTGAAGAATCACCCTCTCCAGAGGGATGGTCTGAAGGATAGCTTAGTGGGAGAGCACGTGTTAGTGCAGCACAAAAAGGAAATGTGTGAAATAGCAGGGAGTCAGGCTGCTCCGAGCCCAGCCACTTAGCCCTGACCACCCCACCCCCACCCCCACCCCAGCAAACTACTCTGGTCAGGAAAACCCAGGAGTAACTCTTGACTTTTGTATTTTGTTGGGCTTTTATATCTTACAAACAATTGTGTGTTGGGTACTGCGCCTTTTTTTTTTTTTAACTTTAAAAAAATATAACATTCTGTAAGACAACATGTGGTTTTAGGTTGTTTAAGAGGTGAGTTAGTATATTCCCCGTACTACCCATTGGTTTTGTAACTATTAACTACTGGGCAGTTTAGGAAATTGTAACAGAGAACCCCATTTAATTAAGAAGAATGAATTTGAAGATTCCTGCTAAATATGACTGTGGGAATGGGGGGGGGGAAGGAGGAGGGAGAAGGTAGAATCAGGAGAAAGTCATCCCTCCCAAGAACTCAGAACTCTGATGAAATTCAGAGACCACAGAGACTGTTCTTCTGGAGGGCGTGGCCGAAGTGGGCAGGGCGCCTGTCCTGATGGCCTTCCACTCCTAGGAGCAGGAACATCCCTGAGGGCCACTGCATTCCTAGTCTGCCCTACCCAGCAGGTACACAGAACTAGGAAACAGCCACACCCACTTATAATCTCTGGCTCTGAAACATTCTACTAAAACTGTGGTTTGGCCTTTGGGGTTTTGAGGCATGGCCTCACCCAGTTTAAGTTCTCACATGTGCTCCATGTAACCTTGAACTCCAGATTTGATTGTCTGCACCTACCAGGGGCTGGGATCTCAGGCATGTGCCTGACATGACTGGCCACTGGGAATTCCAAACAGAGAAAATGTAAGGGACACAATATGAAGACAGTAATAAACTGGATTATTGCACTCCTAGGGCAGTGGTTCTCATCCTTCCTATTTAATATTTAATATTTAATTAATTAAATGAGGAATATTTAATTCCTCATCTTGTGATGCCCCCCCCAATAAAATTATTCTTGTTTCTATTTCAGAATTATAATTTTGCTACTGTTATGTATCATAATTAAATATCTGTGGTTTTTGATGGCCTTTGGTTGGTTGTTTGGTTGGTTTTCTCTGTAGCCCTGGCTGCCCTGGAACTCACTCTGTAGACCAGGCTGGCCTTGAACTCAGAAATCCGCCTGCTTCTGCCTCCCAAGTGCTGGGATTAAAGGTGTGCACCACCACTGCCTGGCGTTTTTTTGTTCTTAATCCTGCTAAAACCCTGTTAAATGTGCATATCCTTTCTTCTTCTTCTTTTTTTTTAAATATTTATTTATTTATTATATGTGAATATACTGTAGCTGTCTTTTGACACTCCAAAAGAGGGAGTCAGATCTCTTTACGCATGGTTATGAGCCATCATGTGGTTGCTGGGATTTGAACTCAGGACCTTCAGAAGAGCAGTCAGTGCTCTTAACCGCTGAGCCATCTCTCCAGTCCCCCTTCTACTTATTTTATTTTCGTGTGTGTGTGTGTGTGTGTGTGTGTGTGTGTTGCCTAGAGTCAAGCCCAGCACTTCCTTTCAGTGCCACCACACAGAATGGAAGCAGGGTGGGCGGGGCAACAGAGAGGCTGCTGCTGGTTCTCAGTGGGATGCTCATCTGGGAGCTGGCACTTAGACTGGTCCTTCCTAGGCGCTGTCACTAGCCCTGCTTAATTCTCTGTTTGTTTGGTTTTTAGAGACAGGGTTTCTCTGTGTAGCCCTGGCTGTCCTGGAACTCACTCTGTAGACCAGGCTGGCCTCGAACTCATAAATCCGCCTCCCAAGTGCTGGGATTACAGGCGTGCGCCACCACCGCCCGGCTAATTCTCTGTTAAAAGAAGTTTCACTATGTAGCCCTAGCTGTCCTAGAAGTAGCTATGTACATCAGGCTGGCCTCGAATAACCCTTATTCTTTGGCTGTATACTGTGCCTGTGGTTTGAGGTAAGAAAGAACAGCAGAGGAAGTCAAGTGCTATTTGAAGGATATATATGAAGTTCATACTTTCCAGGAGAACTTAGTTCTGAATTTCTGGTCCTTTTTATTTGGGGTTTTGATTTGTTTTGACTTGAGACAATGGTTCTGTGTGTAGTATTGGCTGTCTGCCACACCCATAAAGGTAGGCATTAATGTTGAACCCCCGCTGGCTTGCAGGAGGAGGAAGTAGAGAACTTTGAGTGGACAACACAGTATGGAAGAGTTAGAACAGGGAAAGGCGAGCCAGGGCAGCCTAGTGTTCTGCTACTGGATCCTGGAAGGGAATTTTGGCCCAAGGTAGTTTTTTAATCTGTTAAATGTAGGTTAATGAGTATAAATGAAAAGCTATCATTTGCAACAGGAGGTGCTGGTCGGGGGTGTGCTGAGTCTTGCTTGTCCATACTGGCTGAGATTCCTGGCCTAATAGCATTAGCATTAGCTGTATGATGTGCTGTCGTTCTTTGTGTATAAGCAGAATGGGCCTAGTTGTGTCCTGCTCACAGCAGAACTGTCTGAGGCTTTGGAGACTTGTGATCGGCTGTACAGCTCCAGATGAGAAAGGCTAGACAGTAATGAATAATAGTTTTTCTTCTATCTTCCCCAGTGGTGTACCACCAGACACATGCCTAGGTATACTCACCTTTTGACCAATCTAGTGCCTCAGATGGGAAGTCAGCCTCCACCTCTGTGGAGGCAGCTGTGGATAGTAACCAGTTCTGTGGATGTGATGTCGGTGCAGAGGTGAACACTGACATCACTGTGGGCCCACTAATGGGTGGTGGAGGCACTAACACTGCCAGGAGCAGAAACACACTGCTGGGGTGCTTCTGGTCACAGCACTGCCTATGTTCTCATTTCATTGGTTTTTACAGATAGCTGCATGATCGGTCATTCCACAGCCTGGTGCAGCTCCACAAAATGTGATGCTCAGCTTCTGCTCTGAGGTTCAGGTCTGTCTCATCCTGTGGGCAGGAATAGCTCAGTGGTTAAGAGAACTGGCTGTCCTGGATTACACAGGTCCCAGTTCCAGAACCTTGTGGCAGCTCACAGCCTTCTGTAACTCTAGTTCCAGGAGATTGGGCACACAAATGGTGTGCAGACATTTTGAGCAGGTAAAACACCCACAAGCATTTAACATTGGGGGAGCGGGGGATCTAACAGTAAGAATAAGGGAGCACTTTGCTTCAGGTAAATGGGCTGAGAGCCAAAGTATCTCTAGGCCTGGGTTCAGTTTAGGGCTGGTGGTTTTTGCTTTTGTTTTTCTAGTTTTTTTGTTGTTTGTTTTGAGACAGGGTTTCATGTAGACTTAGCAGTTAGTGAGAATGTCCTTAACCTCCTGGTCCTGCTCTCTGCCTCCTGGATGTAAAGGGATTGTAAGCATGCAGCAGCACACCTGGCTTCTGACTCTGGTTTTAGTCATTCAGTTTAAGACCCAGCAGCTTCAAACCAGGCTTGTGTGGTTTCTCATAGGTTGATTTAAAAACAAAACAAGGACATGAGTGACTTCCCACTATAACGCTTTGCCTGTACATGACTCATCCTCCCTCTTTCCACACTGAAGGTCCTTAGGGTGAAGAACCTGTTTTCATGGCCCTAACAGAACTAAGTGGGTGAGAGACTGACTCTTACTTTACTGCGTTATAATCAAAGCCCCATGGAGGCTCAGTCTTCGGTTTTGGTTCTCTTCGTGAATTTTCCATCTATTTATGTTTACCTCAGGTTTAGAGAGCTGTGTTAAAATACTCCAAAGTTTGATTTCCGAAACTTAACTATGCCATTTTTGCAACCATTGGAGACTTTACCTTTGCTTTGTATATTTCCTGTGTAGTATTACTGTTTGCCAACTCACACTAGTGAGGGTTTACTGACCACCTTTTTTAAAAAAATATTTTTTAAAGATTTATTTATTATATGTAAGTACACTGTAGCTGTCTTCAGACACACCTGAAGAGAGTATCAGATCTTATTACAGATGGTTGTGAGCCACCATGTGGTTGCTGAGATTTGAATTTAGGATCTCTGGAACAGTCATTGCTCTTAATCACTAAGCCATCTCTCCAGCCCCCCAAAAAATATTTTTTAAATTATGTGAATGTGTGCATGCCTGTGTCCCATTTTATGTGCACCTGTGCTTGCAAAGTGCCTGAAGAAGCCAGGAGACTTCAGGTTTCCTAGAACTGAGGTTGTAGCTCATCTGGTAAGCGGGAACCAAACCCAGGTCCTTTGGAAGAGGAATGCGGTGATCTTAGACTGGTGAGTGAGCATCTTCTCAAGTCAGCCATCTGCTCTTTAATGTCTGGGATCCTGGATCTAGAGTCTAGCAGCATCCTTTGTGTTTGAGTTCAGTGAGAAAAGAATCAGGCATTCATTTTATTTCCACTAGATTTCCTTGACTTGAGCCACCAAATGGTCCTACTGAGTTACCTTCCTGGGAAGAGGCTAACAGACACTCCCTACAAAATCAGGAAAGAGAGTAGTGTAAAGCTGTAGGGTTGGCTAGCAACAACCAGAAGGATGTGTTCCTGGAGCCTGGGGGCCAAAAGGCAGGACATGTGGAGAAAGTCATAGCAGATGTCAGAGTAGCATCTGTGTTGGGACTAGTGCCCTGAAAGGGGTGACTGTCAGGAAGTGCTGCTCTTCTTGACTTTGGTTCCCCCTCAAGAGAGAGATTGTTTCAAAGGGAGGTCTCTGTTCTTTACTGCAGAGCTTTGGCCGAGAGAGGTCGGGGAAGGCTGGTTCCTGAGTAGTCAATAACTAGAAACTCTTGGGTCGCCGGGCATGGTGGCACACACCTGTAATCCCAGCACTTGGGAGGCAGAGTCAGGTGGATTTCTGAGTTCAAGGCCAGCCTGGTCTACAGAGTGAGTTCCAGGACAGCCAGGACTACACAGAGAAACC
The DNA here is from genome assembly GCA_964023405.1 of Apodemus agrarius. NCBI lineage: Eukaryota > Metazoa > Chordata > Mammalia > Rodentia > Muridae > Apodemus > Apodemus agrarius. The sequence continues at coordinate 5,783,841 of OZ030009.1, read as the reverse complement.
CTGTCTCGAAAAAACAAAAAAGAAAAAAGAAAAAGAAAGAAAAAACTCTTGGGTCTTGAGTTGAAAGTTGGTGGGCTTTTTTCCAGAGCTGTTTCTGGGATCTCGGGTCTGAGTGGGAAGAATGTGGACTGCAGAGCTCATCTGTCAGGGTCTTTCCTCCCAGTGGCTGGTTCAAGCCCGAAGGAACTTTTTATCACCCACTGTACCTCTCAGCCGTCTGTCTGCACGTGAGCTGGGAGGAGTGCAGGGTCAGTTTCTGCAGGAAGCAGCTCAGCTTACCCCTCTTGGCCACCCTCCCAGGCCTGCCTGGACAGGCTTGTGACAGAAAGGTTTCTCCCCAGAAGAGCTCTCAAGATTTTCATGTCAACCTTCAGCATGCTAATTTAGGTTTATAGCTTGCCACATTGTGAGGAAGGACCTAGAGCTTTGTGGTGTGTTTTAGCTGACTCCAAGGCTGACTGTAAACTCCTGATTGTCCTGCCTCCACTGTCCTGGGATAACAAGCTTGCACTACCACGTCTGGTGCCACCTGGCAATTTTAAGATAGGAACTAAACGTCTAAGGAAGTTCTCAGTTCTCTGGGATGTCGGCTTTGTCTTCCCACGCTCTCTTCAGGGTAGGAATGTTAACAAGGGAACAGCTTCTCCTAGAAGCTGCAGTAATTAATGGAGTCCCCAGAAATTGGCCATCAGTGCGTCTTGATAGTGCCTGCATGGAGGCAGAGTGCCAACCAGACTCTACCAGCTTTCTTGGGTGGGAGCCAGCCGGCCCGACAAGACCCTTGAGGAGACCTAGCCATGGACACCACACCACCACCACCACCACCACCACCACCACCACCACCACCACACACACACCAGGATCACAGAGCTACTTTGAAAGTGCTCGCACAGTTGCTTGCCCTGGAACAGGGGCTGTGTTCCTTGCAGAGATTTTTCTCTGGCCACAGATTGATAAAGAATCTGTTAATATGATGGAGCTTAGCTTTCTAGCTGTGGAAACTCTGGGGGGTTCCTCCTTCCAGGTAAGACGATTCTTTGGGACTCAGCACTGGTAAAAGTTCTAGGTTGGGCTGGTTTTCCTGGGTCATGGGAGCAGTGAAGGCACCACACAGCATCTATCTTGTAGGGCTCCCAGGCTGCAGTAAGTAAGGCTTGCTGCCAGCTTGCCAAGAAGGTGGCCAGTTGGGTGAGGGTCAGTTATGGAGATTGCCCACACTATTCTCCTCTGCAGATAGCCTCCTCCAGGAGCCCTCCTCACAGCTGGAGGACTTGCTGCTTTCCCAGACCTTGGTGTTTGTTCAGACCCCTAGACAGGGGCTGAGGTGCATATTTTACATACCAAAGCTGGGCTGTCCTTCCCGCAGAGGCTCTTCCCTATGTGATCCAGACATTAGGTCTACAACGGCTCCTTCTCCTCCCCACCCCTCTCCCTTCCTGTGGACTCCCCTGGCCTCAGTCCTTGCAGCCAGTGAACTTGCCCGAGGGCAGCTTCCCAACAAGCCTGCATTTAATATAATGCAATCAGGCTTGAATAGGCTCATTTCACTGGTGGAGAAATAGCTTATCACTCAAGTCTTCTCTTTGCAAAGCTAACCGGGAAGCCTGTCCTAGACTTACATAGTAATCTGTCCCCACCTGCTATGACAAAGCACCACAGACGGGGCTTCAGAAGCAAAAACTTTTTTTGTCATAGTTCCAGAGATTTGGAAACACAGCTGTTAGTGTAGTATAGTGTACACACACAAACATACACACACACACAGCCAGGCCACTCTTCTTGTCTTAAAGCTGGCCGTTTCTTCAGGTCTTCATACACTGTCCTAATATAAGAACACCAAGACTGGACACACGCCTTTAATCCCAGCACTCTAGAATCAGAGGCAGGAGGATCTCAGTTCCAGGACAACCAGGCACTGTCTCAACAACAAAGAGTACCAGTCACGTTGTATTAGGGATCACCCAAATGACCTCGTTTTACCTTGACTCTTTACAGATCCTGCTCCAAATAACAGCACATTCTAGGACCCGGGGATCAGGACATAGCATGGATTTTGATGAGCACAGTTCAGCCCATACACTTGTCCTGGACTGCTTCAGGGTTCCAGGAGACAGCCACTCTGACTATGAGCTGCTTATGCAAATTCTCATAAGATCTTTGCCTTAACTAAAATCCCCAAATTTAGGTAGAAGAGTTGAGTTGTTTTATGTCTCAAGAGTATGAACTTCATTTTCCCTTTTCACCCTCTTCTGTGTGTGCATGTGCACACTCTCAAGAGCGCTCACATGAGCCGGGCGTGGTGGGGCACACCTTTAATCCCAGCACTTTCAAGGCCAGCCTGGTCTACACAGAGAAACCCTGTCTCGGAAAAAACAAACAAACAAAAAAGAGTGCTCACATGAGTACTTTAAAGAGTAATCTTTATTTCTGTTCATTTTATTAAATAAATATGATATACTGTTACAAAATTAAATACCCTTTTCTTGTCTTTCTCTCTCCCCTCCCTTCCCCTTTCCTTCCTTCTTTCTTTGTAATGAAGGAGTCTGTCCTTTATTTGAACATTCAACTTGCAGAAATAGATTGTATGTGGTACTTTGTTATTGAGTTCATAAAAACCATAAAACATAAGAAACAGTGTTAGAATAGTTGTCCTCATTTCCTGGCCATCATATGCTTCTACCCCGAAACATTTTTCTCCTAACTATCCTTTCTGAGCTCAAAAATGGATTTCCCTCCAGGCCCTGTCATTCAGTTATCACCTCAGGGAAATGCACAGCTATAACAAGCCCTTTAAAGTGTCCTGCCCTTCCGCACGCCATCTAGTCAGTAAATGTTACATTGCGGTTTGTTACAGGGCTGCCCTGAGTGATGTCACTTTGATGCTATACAAGGATAATAAGATTGTACATACAATGAAAGGCCAATAAGTAGAAAGCTGTTTGTGAGACAGAGGAGGACCGTCTAACATGTCCCCTGTTCCTTTCTTCTCTGCTGCTACAAGTATGGTTTCACTTCAAAAACAGACAAGCACAAAAGACCCATTAGCAAAGTGCTGTGGTGACAGAACCAACAGTGTGAAATCCTTCTCTCCCTGTTGCCTGAACTCTGGTAAAATGAATTCAGGAAATAATGGAGTGTTCAACTAGGGGAACAAAATCTGATGTCAACAAATGACTTTCTTAGGGTTTGGGATGTCAACTGAGAAAACAGGATTCTGATGGTGGTGTTATATTTAAAATGTTAGCAGTCTTCATTTAAGCAAACAGCTCAGTAAAGCCAAAAATCAAAGCTGGCTGTACCCTTATGTGTGGATTCTGTGGTACACCTTACTGCTGTGTTAGAATTTCCAGTGGATCCCTGAGAAAGGAGCTAGGTTAGTCCTATGCTTTCAACAATTTGTTATGTAACCTTGGGCTCTTTTTTTTTTGTTTTTGTTTTTTTTTTTGTTTTGTTTTGTTTTTGTTTTTTTTTTTTGGGTTTTTCAAGACAGGGTTTCTCTGTGTAGCCCTGGCTGTCCTGGAACTCACTCTGAAGACCAGGCTGGCCTTGAACTCAGAAATCCTCCTGCATCTGCCTCCCAAGTGCTGGGATTAGAGGCATGCACCACCACTGCCTGGCCTTGGGCTCATTTTTAAGTATGTCATTTATAAAGCTGCTACAGGAAAAGAACCTTTTTTTTTTTTTTTTGTTAGGTGGAAGAATCTTATGTATGTTCATAATCAGTACTCAGCTTTTAGCAGAGCTATTGGCAGGAGCAGTGACAAGGCACTGGATGCAGGGATTGCCACCCCAGCAGCCGGCCTGCCTATGCACTTGTGCAGGGTCTTGACCGTGAAGCCTTCGCTGGTCTAGAGCTCTCGGTGTACGCCACTTTGGCAGACCTCTTCCCTCTCCTCCTAGGACTACAGTCATATACCCCCATGCCCATCTTAAAGTCCACTTACTCAGAATTATTTCCTATTTTGTCCGAGGGAGGTACACATATAGAAGTCAGAACTTGAGAGCCAGTTTTTTCTTCCTACCATGGCATAAGGGATTTGTGGCTTGGGCTGAAGGCCAGGGAACAGCCAGTTGACCATAGTGTTTGGCACAAGCCAAGGGCTGGGAGAGATGGAGAACAGGAGAAAGAAAAGGAAGATCTGGAAGAAGTGGGGGAAGAAGCTGGAACCTGGTTTGGAAAAGTGGCAGGGATGGTAAGGGCACTGAGAAGACTGAGAGAGAGGCCAGCTAAGGAACGCCTGTCAGGAGCCCAGACAGCAGAGGATTGGGAACTGAAGGGTATCCAAGCTATTCCCATTGCTTCGTGCTATATAAATGGAGTATAGTAACTGGAAGAGGGGGACATTTGTAACCTGTCAAATTGGGGACTTCTTTCTTTTTCTTTCTCTGCCTTCCTCCTTCTACTAAAAGGGTGCCTGGTTCAGAACTATCTCTTTGGGCTCTTTTTAGTCTTATGTCAACTTGGGAAGACCAAGCCCAAAAGCACTTCCCTTGCATTTGTCTGTCTCAAAAGAGGTGCTGAGAGCAGGCTGTGCTAAGTCAGGCATCTTCTGAGCCTCTTAACTGCAGGAGGCTATGTTGTCAGAATGTTACCCTCTGTCCTGGAACTGTGGGCTCTGCCTGGCAGCCTGACAGGAAGTTCTTAGAGGCGGCTGCCCAGTGCCCAATCTCTGACCTGATAGTGTCCCCCAACATTGTTAGATCCATCTTGAATCGGACAGTGGAAGGAAGGACTTGCACAGGGGCTCTGTGCCAGGAAACTGTACTGTCAAGAAAAGGTGCGGCTAGCCGGGCGGTGGTGGCGCACGCCTTTAATCCCAGCACTTGGGAGGCAGAGGCAGGCGGATTTCTGAGTTCGAGGCCAGCCTGGTCTACAGAGCTAGTTCCAGGACAGCCAGGGCTATACAGAGAAACCCTGTCTGGAAAAACCAAAAGAAAGAAAGAAAGAAAGAAAGAAAGAAAGAAAGAAAGAAAGAAAGAAGGGGAGGGGAGGGGAGGGGAGGGGAGGGGAGGGGAGGGGAGGGGAGGGGAGGGGAGGGGAGGGGAGGGGAGGGGAGGGGAGGGGAGGGGAGGGGAGGGGAGGAGAGGAGAGGAGAGGAGAAAGAAAAGGAAAGAAAGAGAAGAAAAGGTGCGGCTATAATTCCAGGCAAAAGGTCAGGAAAATCAGGGAGCTAAGCTAGGCTTCTTGACTTGGAAGATTCCTGGAGTTCATCCAGGGGATACTTCCCCTTCCCAGGGATGGCTGGTACCTCCTCCCCCTCCCAATCCTGGCTTCTCCACTGTCTGGGTGCAGGAGTCTCTCTCTCTCTCTCTCTCTCTCTCTCTCTCTCTCTCTCTGCCTGCCACCTATGACAGCATGGAACCCTTGTTAAAGGTGTGCAGACCATGGACACATCTGTAATCCCACAGAGGAGGGACGAGTGTCAGTCCTAGGCCAGCTGCGTGCTGAGATCCTTGGCAAGAGCAGATTTTGCAGTCGTTCTCCCTTCTATCCATGGCGTTGGTGGGAGGCATGAAGCACCCCTATATAGCACTCTTCTAAATTAACAAGTTTCATCTTCAATTCACATAAACATTCCTCTACAGTGGTTATTTAGCAGCCCTTTTTTCTATGTACCCATGCCAAAATATTTATCTTTCACATAGAAACAAATAATACACTGTGTGTGTGTGTGTGTGTGTGTGTGTGTGTGTAGTCTGTGAGGTAGGAGGTGAGCCAGGTGGATGCAGGGAATGCAAGGTGATTGCCATGGCAACAGATTTGCAGGTCCCTGTTGCCTATGGGTGACATCACAGTCATCGCTGGATTCAGAGGTGGCCTGTAACCATAAAGCCAGTTCCTGATACCAACATATCTCTTTTTTTCTTATAAAGAGAAGAAAATAAGGGGGTGAGGGGAGCCAGTGGTGAAAGGGGAATAGGGGCATAGCGTCTCTTAAACTGCTTCCTGCTGTCTAGGGGCATTGTCGATGGTGTAGCTGACTTTCACCATTGGGGTACACTTGGAAAATGTTCACATCAGGCTCCGCTGTGGAGAGCGGCTGGTAATCCTGTAACGGGAAGTGATTAATAGTTTGTTTAGAAATGTTTTGTATTTGTCATTGAAGGAATGTAGAAACAAGATTAATGCTGCAGTGAGTGAGTAATAATCCAGGAGGATGACTAGGAGAGGCCTTACGAGAGGGAGTGTCCGCTTCCATGTAGGGTTTTTGAAGAATCAGGAATTGGAGGCCTCACGTTCCTTAGTATGGAGCAAAAAGAGTTGGCTTGTAGCTCTCCCTCTGTTGGGGAATAGAAAGGGTTAGGTGGAGGGGACGGGGATGAGAGAGACTCATGGGGGAGAGAGGATTTGGTCAAAGGCGTGTGTGTGTGTGTGTGTGTGTGTGTGTGTGTGTGTGTGTAACTGGAAGAATAAATACACTTCAAAGTAATAAGTGTCTCACCTTTTCCTGCCCCTCACCAGCCTCCCAGAGAACTGTCTGAGAAGTTCATGGCAAGCTAAGGTGTTAGTGAAGTACAAGGACGGGGCAGGGTGAGGGGGGCTCACCCCCAAACCCATGCCCCCTCTGGGGACATGTCCTTAAGAGTGGCCCTTCAGAGGCCAGGCATAGTCCCACACATTTAATCTTGGCATTTAGAAGGCCGAGGCAGGAGGATCTCTTGAGTTTGAAGCCAGGGCTACACAGAACCTGTTTCCAAAAGAAGGTGGGCCTTTGGCGTGCTAGATGCTTCCAGTGCCCCAGCTCCCCCGCTGTCTGTACTGCATTTCCCTGGGCCCCTCAGGACAGAGAAGACAGACAACTTTCTTACCTTTAAAGAATCGCCTTCGCACGCCTGTAATCCCAGCACTTGGGAGGCAGAGGCAGAGGCAGGCAGATTTCTGAGTTCTCGGCCAGCCTGGTCTACAAAGTGAGTTCCAGGACAGCCAGGGCTACACAGAGAAACCCTGTCTCAAGAAAACAAAACAAAACAAAACAAACAAACGAAAAAAGAATCGCCTTTTAATTGAGCGGGACAAGAGACACGTCTCAGCTTTACAGCAGCTGACAGAAAGGGACAAACCTAGTCCATCCTGGAGTCTACAAGTGCCAGATAGACTGGCGAGGGGCAGGCTGCTGCCGGCCAGCCTCAGCCCTCAGCCTCCTCATTGGTCAGCTAGAAACACACCCATGACAGGATGGGACACAGCCTGCTGTTTTTGCCACAGCAGCAGAACTTGTGCCTGAAGTGGCTTTAGGCCAGGTCCAAGATGGGAGCAGCCCCAGCTCCTCACTTCAGCCAGACTACACAGGCGGCTGCGGGAGCACCCACACGCTTTGCTTGTCTGAGTGAACTTGATAGACCCGCGCCGGACCAAGACGACGCTGAAGTCAAGTGGTAAAGAGGATGGGGCCGGCCACCTGGAGCTGCTCCCCACAGCTCTGGCCCTCTGCTAGTCTCCTGACTCTCAGGCTCCTGACCACTTAGGAGGAAGGCTCTCTAAGCAGCACCCCTCCCCATCTCCCGCCTGTGTGTGTGCATGGCCTGTATGTGTGTATACTCCCTTCCCTTAGTTTGTCTTTTTACAGAAATGTCATTGGAACCCAACAGGAGTCTCCCCCTCACCACTGACATGTTGTATGTATATCCAGGGAAGACATCTCTGATGGATTGAGTCCCACTTCTAGGACCCTTTGCCTGTGACCCACCCAGCTCCCCATTGCAAAAAACAAAAAGAGGGGGCGGGAGACTGGAGGAATTGGAAGGAGAGGGTGCTAATGTAACACAGGCCAGTAGGGTGCCACACTGGGGCCTGTGGCCGACAGTTGGAGAAGTGGCTTTGTCGTCGTCTCCCCTCCTTTATTCCCAGGCTCTGTATTGGATTAGTATCTCATGGTGTGTGTAGCTACAGCACCTGATGTCACATGAGTTGGCTGTGACACACTATTGTGAGATGAGGTGAGAGCATTGGGAACAGAACGATTATTATAGGCCATTCGTGTCAACAACATTTAGACCTCCGTGTTTGCTTGCAAGCAAAAGCAGGAGCTAATTTGCGAGGCTGCCTTTGTGGGGCTGCCTTTTGATCAATGATTGCCTGTGTTAATGTTTCAGTGAGCTATTGATTTCTGCAGCAGCTTTTGTTCCCTGAGTTTATGTGCAGCGGATCTGCTGTGCACCATGCATGTTTGATTAAAGTGCCGTTGACTTCGTTCCTGGCGGGGCTGAGAGCTGCTTGCTCCCTATTTGTAGAGCCAAAGCTCTCCCAACACGTTCTTTTGTTTGTACTCAAAACCTAGCCACCCATGCAGGCAGCCGCGTGCTGTTCTAATCCTCCATGTTTAATCCCTCAGTGGCTATGGCAGTCTCTGAGAGGCAGCTGATAAAACCTGGCCTGGATTTATTATTATTGTTGTTGTTTTCATCAACTTGATTGACATATAATTGACATGTGTCATATGCTCTGTGGGTGAGGTGTAAATGAATATACCCACACTCTTAAATATACAGTCAGTTAAGTGTTGACAAGTGTATACACCTGTGTAAATAACACCATTTATGTAGCAGTCACTTGGTTGGGTCCTTTGCTCTACTAACTCACCTTACAGCCCTCAGCAGCCACTGACACCACCCCCCCTGCTGTCCTCATGTTCTCCTGTGGCTTTCCTTGTCATGTCACATTTCAGTGGATACTTACAATCCAATTGTAATTCCTCCAGCTAAACATGCTTACTTTTTCTTCTTTTTGATTTTTTTTTTTTTTTTTTTTTTTTTTTGAGACAGGGTTTTTCTGTATAGCATTGGCTGTCCTGGAACTAACTCTGTAGACCAGGCTGGCCTCGAACTCAGAAGTCCGCCTGCCTCTGCCTCCCAAGTGCTGGGATTACAGGCATGCGCCACCACCACCTGGCTTACTTTTTCTTGTTTGGGGCTATTAAGAATAATGTTTCTGTGAATGTCTGTGTGAAAGTCTTTATGTGGGGCCTGAGAGCTGGCTCAGCAGTTCAGAGCATGTACTGTTCTTCTCGAGGAGTGAATTTGTTCCCAGCACCCACTGTGTGCAGCAAACTGCCTGTAACTCCAGCTCCAGGGAATTCCGCTCCCTCTTCTGGCCTTTATAGACATTCCCATACCAAAACACATACACAGCAATATTTAAAAACTGTTTAAAGCCTTTGAGCACATTTTGTTCTTCTGGATAAACAAGCAAGGCATACATTCTGTGGTCCTTGTTTAGGACCTGGTAGAATCTGGCAGGCGGTTTTTTACAAAGTGGCTTAAACTGTCTGTGTTCCTACCAGCAATGCATGCAAGTTCTGGTAGTGTAGGCCTTCTGCATTTTAAATTTATATTCTTTCATTTTTTTAAGCCATGGTTTCTACCTGGCCCTGGTGGCTGATCGTCGTGACCCGTGATGCGCCCAGGTTTAATCTGCTCTGGGCACTTTATTCTTCTGTTACAGCTCTTGTTATTTATTGACAAAGCTTGCTGTGGCCTGCATTATCACATTTACCTTGAGGTCTCAGCTGTTAAAAGAGAACAGGTGCAGGAGTCAGGTGGAGTGGACCAGCCTGGCTTCAGAGCCTTTTCTGCTTCAGTCTAGCGCTGGGCTACTTTCTTACCATCACTGATCTCTGATGTTGCCTGTTCTAGTCTAGCTGTGCTGTCTTTTTATATTTTTTAAATTATTTTGTGTATTGATGTTTTGCCTGCATGCGTGCTGTGATGAGGGTATCAGATAATTGGATTTACAGACAGTTGTGAGCTGCTGTGTGGGTGCTAGGAATTGAACCCAGGTCCACTAGGAGGAGCAGTCTGTGTAGTCTTAACTGCTGAGCCTTTTCTTCAGCACTTGTGCTGTCCTCTAAAACCATTCCAGACTGTTTCTTCCAAACATTCATGTTTAAGAAGTAGGCTAGGTTACCATAGGAGGCAGAGACAGGTAGATCTCTTTGAGTTCAAGGATAGAACTGGTCTACAGAGAGAGTTCTAGGACAGCCAAGGCTACACAGAGAAACCCTGACTCGGAAAACAAACAAAACAACCCATGTGAGGTGGTACCAGGCTTAAACAAATGCTGCTTAGAAATGGTTTTGTTGGGGGCTGGAGAGATGGCTCAGTGGTTAAGAGAGTGGTTAAGAACTTAGAGGTTCTAAGTTCAATTCCCAGTACCCACATGGTGGCTCACAACCATCTGTAATGGGGTCTGATGCCCTCTTTTCAGTAAACTAAGGCACAGATTTTAAGATCCACTAGTAGGTGTCAGTGGGAGAGTCAAAGCGGGGCTCCAGGGCCAGCGAGCCGCCAGCTCCTGCAGTGTCGATTCTTTTAAGACTGAGGCAGAGACTTTCTCTTGCAGTCTTTCTAAAGAAATAGCACTTTATAAAAATGTTTTTTAAAAAATATCCATATTTTGTAAAATTTAAACTTTATTTTTTAAAGATTGTCGTTAGCCAGCCTCTGTATGGTGACAGTGCTCTTTGTGTGGGAGACAGGTAGCAGTGGGGCTCAGGACATGGCTGCCACGGCGCTCCCACACTCTTACGCTGCTTTTTTCAGGAAAGCTTAGCAAGTGAAAGTCGCTTGTGTAGTCTTGGTTCTTGCTGTGTGGAGTCCTACTCTGCTGGGCTGCAGGACGGGACCCTCAGGCTCACTGGGGAACACTGCTGCCCCCTGCTGAGCAGCAGGCGCAGGGGCGTGATGACGGGAAGGCCGTGTGGAAGCACACTGACGGCTGTCCTTCTGTCTTGCAGGGGGAACTGATTACCTTCTATTACTACTGGAAGAAAACACCAGAGGCAGCCAGCTCTCGTGCCCACCGCCGGCACCGCAGGCAAGCTGTGTTCAGAAGGATTAAGACCCGCACAGCGTCTACCCCTGTCAACACGCCCTCTAGACCACCTTCCAGTGAATTCTGTAAGTGGGGTATCTTGGTGCAGCCAAGAGTAGTAAGAGACTGCTCACATGCAGGCATATCTGTGTTAGCTCCAAGCCTGTAGAACTGTGAGCCAGGGATTTGTATAATGTAGTTTGTGTGTTCATGTTTGTACATTAGTGCTGACAAGCTGACAATTATGGGAGAATTTAGAAATTGTTCTTACATTTAAGTGTTTCTAATAAACTCACCGTTCTCTCACACTTTGTAAAATGGAAGCTTGACCTAAGGGTCTGCTTTCTTCTTCCGTCTGCTTTACCAAGCTTAGCTTCCACGTCCTGGTGTGTCATTCACTCTGATGAGTCAGGGGGGCCCTGTGTGCCCTAGAGTCTTGGCCCCTACAAACTGGAGTGAACCCAGAGCTTTGCAGTTCTGCCCCAGCCCGGAACACTGCCCTGAGGCCCCTGTGTTCTGTGTTCTGCTTGGTGAGGGCCAGAAGCCATCTAGGTTCAATAAGACAGAATTCCAGGCTGCTCAGATGTACTAGGAAGGCACTGTAGCTGCGTACACTGCTGCCATTTCAGATTCACCAGATTCACCTGTGCTGCCCATCACAGGATTCAGGTGTGACTTCAGCCTCCCAAAATCCAGCAGGGCAAGGCCTTGAGTACTCCCCCTCACACATGCAAGTCTCTCTGGTGACGGCTCCTGAGGAGTTAAAAATGAACCTTTATGACCAGTGCTTATGTCAGTCTGTGTGGTTATTTTACTGCTGGCCCCATTCCCAGCTGAACATGATGGTGTCTCTTCTGTGTGCACTTTTGCCCACCTTTGTACAGTGGACCTGAGTTCAGCGAGTGAGGATGACTTTGACAGCGAGGACAGCGAGCAGGAGCTGAAGGGGTACGCCTGCCGTCACTGCTTCACCACCAGTAAGTGGCCTCGGGTGCCCTCCATGCAGGGGCAGGTGCTCATTCCTAGGCTGGGCGGGGCTCTGGACTGCCGTGCTGGATGGGAAGGTGGTGAGTGGCGATTGACTCGAGGCCTGGGCTGCGCTTGCCAGACTTGCACCTTTCTTCTGACTTTCCCCTGGGGAGCAGTCAGAGCTGTGCTAACTTACTGGGTAGGAGGGACTCAGACAAGGGGAGGGAGGGAGGGAGGGTTCTGTTGTTTCTGGGGAAATGGTTATCATCCAAAAGGGGTGGCTGCATGGGACTGGCCAGTGGAATCCCCTCACCAGCTTTGGGTTGTCTATCCAGGCTCATACCTTGAATCACTCTTGTGACTCAGGGCCAGGTGGGGCCCACGGAAGGGCCCCTCTGTTCAGATATCCCCGGAGACAGATGGTTTCCAACATTGCCACCTCCCCTCCCTCACACAGCCTCCAAAGACTGGCACCACGGGGGCCGGGAGAACATCCTGCTGTGCACAGACTGCCGCATCCACTTCAAGAAGTACGGTGAGCTGCCGCCCATCGAGAAGCCCGTGGACCCCCCGCCCTTCATGTTCAAACCTGTCAAGGAAGAGGACGATGGGCTCAGTGGGAAGCATAGCATGAGGACACGGCGGAGTCGGGGCCCGGTGAGCCGGGGCGTGCCGGGGCGCAGGGAAGACTTGGGTTTGGGCAGAAGCGTGCACGCATGCTGTTGGTAGTGCTGCTCTCCCTGAAGGCAGTAGCCTTGCTGTGGACTTGGGGCCGTGGAGTGTTTAAGGCGCTGGGTTAGGAAAGCTCGTTGGTGTTGGTAGCCCAGTGCCAGCGCGCCCTGTCCCCCAGAACTCCTGGCTCTGGCATGTAGGCCGCTTGCCTCCAGTGGGCACATCCCTAACTTTAACTTTGCAGGTTGTTTTCCCAGCATTTGAGCCCACGTTTTTAGGTGAAGATTTGTCCACCTAGACATGGTGGCTCTCGTCTATAATCCTAGCACTTGGGAAGTTGTAGCAGAAGGATTGCCATGAACTCAAGGCCAGCCTGGCTATATATGGTGGCACACACCTGTTTTTGTTTTTTGTTTTGTTTTGTTTTTTCGAGACAGGGTTTCTCTGTGTAGCCCTGGCTGTCTTGGAACTCACTCTATAGACCAGGCTGGCCGAGAACTCAGAAATCCATCTGTCTCTGCTTGCTGGCGGCACACACCTTTAATCCCAGCCTTCAGGAGGCAGAGACAGGCCAATCTCTGAGTTTGAGGCCAGCCTGGTTTATAGAGTAAGGTCCAGGGCAGCCAGGGCTACACAGAGAAACCCTGTTTGTGGAGTGTGGGAACACAGCGATGGCTGCAGCTTTGTTAACCTGGGTTAGGAGTGCCTAGGACCTTGGCAGGGTCTTTGATGCTGGAGGCAGTGACCACTGAGGGATCTTTCTGTCCGCCGCTGACCTCGGAGGGCCTTTCTAGTAGGCAGCAGGTGGATAGAATGGTCCGCCCTCCTGTATCCTGACCTCAGCTGAGCCCTGTGGCTTTTCAGACATGTGTTGCAAGTCAGGCATCTGTGAGAGTTACTCCGCAGTATTTAACAGCCTTATCTCCTTGTGACTTCCTATCCTGTTTGATTAATGAGCATGGGCAGTCAGCTGAGTTCCCTTACCCCTCAGAGCACTCCTCATTTCCTAGGTTTTCCCTGAGGATGTGTTTCTGGGTTTGGGTGAATTTTTGAACACACTGTTGATCCTACCTTGCCAATGACTAGACTTAGATGGCCTCTGTGGGGCCTGGAAGTCCATTCTTACTCTTGTTTGGTTTTGGAGGAGCAGATGTCTACACTACGAAGCGGTCGGAAGAAGCAGCCCACCAGTCCTGATGGTCGTGCCTCACCCATCAATGAAGACATCCGCTCCAGTGGCCGGAACTCCCCCAGCGCTGCCAGCACGTCCAGCAATGACAGCAAAGCAGAGGCAGTGAAGAAGTCAGCCCAGGTCAGGGCGGGTGCAGTGGGAGCTCCCGGTCCCTCCATCCCGGTTCCTCCAGGGAAGGCCTTGACACTTCCCTGCCCTTGGGGCTACAGATGGAGGCCTAGGGCCTAGAGAAATGGCGCTTCCTGCCACAGGTTTGCCAGGGCCCCAGAGACATAGGTTGGAAAGGCTTCTAGGGCCAAGGATTCTCATCTCTAGCTGCTCCTTTGGGCCCTTTGGAAAACACTCTTGCTTCAGAATGAGGAACAGTGTCCACAAATTCATCCCTTCTGCTTTCACTACAGAAGGTGAAGGAAGAGGCTGCATCCCCTCTGAAGAGCACCAAGCGCCAGCGGGAGAAGGTGGCCTCTGACACAGAAGACACTGACAGGATCACCTCCAAAAAGACAAAGACACAGGTGAGGCTCCTATGGTGCCTCGGCACCCCACCTCCACCTCCACCACCCCCATGCGCAGGTCCTCCTGGGGAAGGCAGTATCGAACTTCCAGGAAAGAAGAGTTTGGATCCTACCTTGTCCAGGATCGAGCTGAACTCCCTGCTGCCTCTGCACAGACCTTGGTTGTGTCCCACGCTAGCCATGCGTGCAGAGAATCCGTGGCCCTAGAAGCCTTAACAAGCCTTTCTAGTGGGTCCATCTCTTGCTTCTCTGCCTTTAGGAGATCAGCCGCCCCAACTCTCCCTCTGAAGGCGAGGGGGAGAGTTCTGACAGCCGCAGTGTCAATGATGAGGGCAGCAGCGACCCAAAAGACATCGACCAGGACAATCGCAGCACGTCTCCCAGCATCCCCAGCCCTCAGGATAATGAGAGTGACTCGGACTCCTCAGCACAGCAGCAGATGTCGCAGGCCCAGCCCCCGGCCTTGCAGGCTCCCGGTGGGGCTGCCTCAGCTCCCGCCACAGCCCCTCCAGGGACACCCCAGCTCCCCACCGCCGGACCCACACCCTCTGCCACTGCAGCCCTTCCACAGGGCTCCCCTGCAACCTCACAGCCCCCTAACCAGACTCAGTCTACACCTGCAGCCCACACCCACATCCAGCAGACACCCACCCTGCACCCCCCTCGGCTGCCCTCACCTCATCCTCCACTGCAGCCCATGACCGCACCGCCTGGCCAGAGCGCTGCACAACCTCACCCCCAGCCCTCCTTGCATGGTCAGGGCCCACCTGGCCCTCACAGCCTGCAGACTGGACCCCTGTTACAGCACCCAGGGCCCCCTCAGCCCTTTGGACTTCCTCCCCAGCCCTCCCAAGGTCAGGGCCCTCTGGGCCCCTCTGCAGCGGCGGCAGCTCATCCTCACAGCACCATCCAGCTTCCAGCGCCTCAGTCAGCACTGCAGCCTCAGCAGCCCCCCAGGGAGCAGCCCCTGCCTCCTGCCCCTCTAGCCATGCCTCACATCAAACCCCCACCCACCACACCAATTCCCCAGCTCCCGGCACCACAGGCCCACAAACATCCGCCTCACCTCTCAGGCCCCTCCCCCTTCTCTATGAATGCCAATCTGCCACCCCCGCCAGCCCTGAAGCCCCTGAGCTCACTGTCCACACACCACCCTCCCTCAGCCCACCCTCCACCCTTACAGCTCATGCCTCAGAGCCAGCCCTTGCCCTCTTCACCTGCCCAGCCGCCTGGGCTGACCCAGAGCCAGAGCCTGGCACCCCCTGCTGCCTCCCACCCCCCCACTGGCATCCACCAGGTGCCCTCCCAACCCCCATTCCCCCAGCACCCTTTCGGACCTGGAGGACCCCCTCCCATCACCCCGCCCTCCTGCCCTCCCACCTCCACCCCCCCTGCCGGGCCCAGCTCCTCATCGCAGCCACCCTGCTCTGCTGCTGTGTCTTCTGGAGGCAGTGTTCCTGGGGCGCCATCTTGCCCACTCCCTGCCGTGCAGATCAAGGAGGAGGCTCTGGATGAAGCCGAGGAGCCAGAGAGCCCTCCTCCACCTCCCAGGAGCCCGTCCCCTGAGCCCACTGTAGTGGACACCCCCAGCCACGCTAGCCAGTCTGCCAGGTAACCAGTTCTGAGCACCTTGCCCAGCTGGGTGTGGCCTTGGTGGAGGTGAGGGAGGGTGTGTCGCTCGCAGTGGCTGACCATAGCTGCCCCCTCTAGGTTCTACAAACACCTGGACCGGGGCTACAACTCATGTGCACGGACAGACCTGTACTTCATGCCGCTGGCTGGATCCAAACTAGCCAAGAAGAGGGAGGAAGCCATTGAGAAGGCCAAGCGGGAGGCTGAGCAGAAAGCCCGAGAGGAACGGGAGCGGGAGAAAGAGAAGGAGAAAGAACGCGAGCGGGAGAGAGAGCGTGAGCGGGAGGCCGAGCGTGCTGCTGTGAGTCCTGGGGGGGGGGTGCGGGGAAGTGGTGTCCTCAGCCCCCGGGGTAGGGGGGGGGTAAGGGGAGGCGGGCTCGGGCCGGCCCAGGCTGTGTGCTCTCTGGGCTCTGCAAAGGCCCTAAGCCATTGATTGCCCTGCAGCAGTCATGATTCTGACGTGATCGCTGGGCGTGCATGTCCTTTCCTTGCAGCCTATAGATGTGTACCTCCTCCTTAATCCTGAGAGACGCGAAGGGGTAACTGGGAGGAGACCTATACAGGGGAGCGAGGGGACACACGGGCATCCTGCTTTGGAGCCCACTTGTGGGCTGGGTATCTGGTGCCTGCTTGGGCAGGAGGTCTGAGGGATGCCAAGTCCAGAAGTGGCAGCATTTGAAACTTCGTGGCAGTAGATTTCATAGGCTGCTGGGCTCCCTGGTGCCTAGAAACACAGCTGCAACTGTGGGCACAGGCGCACTCATGCACCCCCACCCTAGGTACAGGGGGAACTGCAGTCGGGCACAGATCAGAGTGGTATAGTGGTGTCTGGGCTATCCTGGTGCCTGGACCTGGTAAAGGTCCTTTGCCACTATGTTGGGGTGAAGGGACTAAATTGGCCTGACACTGGAACGGGACAAGGGCCTACCTCTGTGGTCAGCAGCAGTCTTAGACCCTAGGTGGCTTGGCCCCCATCCTCACACCCTCTTTTCTTCAGCAGAAGGCCTCTAGCTCAGCACATGAAGGCCGTCTCAGTGACCCTCAGCTCGGCGGTCCAGGTCACATGCGACCCTCCTTTGAGCCACCACCGACCACAATTGCTGCTGTGCCCCCGTATATTGGGCCTGACACACCTGCCCTCCGGACACTAAGCGAATATGCTCGGCCTCATGTCATGTCTCCCACTAACCGCAACCACCCCTTCTACATGCCCCTCAATCCCACTGACCCCCTGCTGGCCTACCACATGCCTGGCCTGTACAATGTTGACCCCACCATCCGGGAGCGGGAGCTCCGAGAGCGCGAGATCCGGGAGCGCGAGATCCGGGAGCGGGAGTTGCGGGAGCGGATGAAGCCAGGCTTCGAGGTGAAGCCCCCAGAGCTGGACCCCTTGCACCCCGCCACCAATCCCATGGAGCACTTTGCCCGGCACAGCGCCCTCACCATCCCCCCCGCAGCCGGCCCCCACCCCTTCGCCTCTTTCCACCCGGGCCTCAACCCTTTGGAGCGGGAGAGACTAGCGCTAGCAGGTCCCCAGCTGCGGCCTGAGATGAGTTACCCAGACAGACTGGCAGCCGAGCGCATCCACGCCGAGCGGATGGCATCACTCACCAGCGACCCCCTGGCACGGCTGCAGATGTTTAACGTTACTCCACACCATCACCAGCATTCTCACATCCACTCCCACCTCCACCTCCACCAGCAGGATCCTCTCCACCAAGGTGTGTACCCAGGCAGGAGCAAGGCTGGAGGCAGCTTCTGTCGAGAGCCACACATCTGGGCTTTCAAGCAGTGAGTCTCCGGCAGCTGCTCTGCCTGCGTCTCCTACAGCAGAGAGGCCTCTAGGGAAGCCGAGCCCTGTGCTGTGGGTGAGACAGCACATCAGGGCTCTCGTGGCCTTCAGAGCCAGGCCCTGGGCTATCCAAAGAAAATGCCTCTTTTCCCACAATAGGGAGGGGAGGGGTGAGAGGACAGGACTTCTGCTAGCTTTTGAACTGGTGGCCAGGCAAGCACAGTTCTGTCCTTTGTGAACAGTTCCTGAAGGTTCATTCTCTGGGCAGCTGTGGGAAGACTGGTCTGCGACAGAGGCAGGCACAATGGGTACCTACCACTCCCTTCAAAGCTCACGGGGTTGATTATGAGGGATACTGGCTAGGAGTCCAAAAAGTGGGGCAGCACTGAGATGAGAGGGCTACTGCCACAGGTCCCCAAGGGGTGAGAGTAAGCCAGTGTGCACAGCTGGGGGGGCCCAGGACAGGACCCCGGGTGAGCACGCTGGGTGGGTGAGTACGCTGGGTGGGTGTGGGGCTCTTCTGGCGAGGAGGAGAAGCTGCATTCGCTGTGAGCTGAGATCAGGCTGCCTACCCTGGCCTGGTTCTCAAGGGTGCACAGTGCTCAGCAGCCTTAGGCCTGGTGGCAAGAAGCAGCTGGTCAGAGCTGAGCTCTGTCCCACGCTCTGCCTTCCTGTTGTGTCCCCCAAAAGGAGGTCAGGCAGGACTCTGCGGCCGGGTGATATTCCCCATCCTCGTGAGCCAGAGCCACGCACCTGCTGCATCTGGACCTGTGTCTTTTTTTTTTTTTTTTTAGGTTCAGCAGGCCCAGTTCACCCCCTGGTTGACCCCCTGACTGCTGGCCCTCACTTAGCTCGCTTCCCCTACCCTCCGGGCACCCTCCCCAATCCTCTACTTGGACAGCCCCCCCATGAGCACGAGATGCTGCGCCACCCAGTTTTTGGTAAGAAATCACTGGAGGAGGACATGGGGTTCCAAATGGAAGCTGGGGTTGAGTCAGGTCAGCGGTTCTTCATTTTACCAACTGCACATAGGTGGGGACCAGGCAGGTAGACGACTGCTGGGCAGGGTTTGAAGTACAGAGGCCATAAATGCACAGCAAAATCGCCTGGCAGCAACCAGGACTGCCTGGGCTGCAGGCGCCTGACAGGCTGAGCTGTGGGGAGAAGAGGGCAGGCGAGGTCTGGGCGTGAGGTCAGGGGCCGCTGGTATAAGCCTCCTTCCTTCTGGCCTGTGGGGCTCTGCCGGCCCCTGGGGAAGCTCTGTAGAGCCTGGGAAGGGCCGGCTCAGCTTCCCCTGCTGAGTGAGTGCGCGCTCTGCTGAGCTAGTCCCTCCTTCCTGGTCTGTCTTGGTTGCTCTGGTCATGGCTGCTCCCTTGACTTGTTTTTGTAGCAGAGCCTGTTTTGCGCTTGGCAGGCACCCCCTATCCCCGAGACCTGCCTGGGGCTATTCCACCCCCCATGTCAGCAGCTCACCAGCTTCAGGCCATGCATGCCCAGTCAGCCGAGCTACAGAGACTGGCCATGGAGCAGCAGTGGCTGCACGGACATCCACACATGCATGGTGGCCATCTGCCGAGTCAGGAGGATTACTACAGGTGAGGCGACGGGCACAGGCTTCTCACCCCACCCCTGTCCCTGTGAGGCAAGCACCGGGGCACCCCCTTTTCTCTGAGAGGGAGGATGTGTGCAAGCACGCCTTGGCTGTGTGAGAGACTGCAGGTGGGTGGGGCCTGCAAGCACAGATTGGCCAGCCTCTGCCTGTGGCTGCAGGGTCCCCGCCTGCATCACCTAGCACGTGCTGATGGGCATTCTTTTGTTTTCTCCTTTCTCACCAGTCGACTGAAGAAAGAAGGTGACAAGCAGTTATAAGTTATTTATTTGTTAATGCTGGCTGTGGAAACCCCAGTTCTAGGGGGCAGAAACAGGACTTTCACATCTAGTAGGCGCTGCAAGAGCGAAGAGGAATATTCGTCTAAAGATTTCTCTATATATTTAAAACCCACAACTAAAAACACATCTGCATAATAGTGTTTGTTTGTTGAGAGGATTTCCTGAGACTGGTTTGGGTCTCCCTGCATGACGGTCCCCCAGAAACTTGCTGTGTCCTGGGCTGGACTGACACCCAGAAAACTTACCTGCGGTCCTGGGGTTTGGCTTTAGTTCTCTTTTCCTTGATTTCTCAGTAGGTGCTAGAGTCCGTTCACACCCTTCACTGTGCGCAGACACTGAGGCACGTGGGCTCTGGAACCCACAGGGTTTGCAGAGAGGCGGCATATGAGTTTGAAATCCAAGAGCTATAATTTTTAAAAAATCTTTTATTTTAATACATTGTAGGAAATCTTCATAATTTGAGACAGTTTTCAGCATGGCTTTTTACATCTGTAAATAAATAATTTTAGAGGTCTTTTTTTCTTTCCACAGACTATTCTGATCTATTTTTTCCAGCCATGTCACAAAGTGTGAATTCCTACCAGCTATTGACAGAATACAGAGTTGATTTTTTAATAAAAAGTTATATATAATTATCCCTTTAATTAAAGGGAACAGATGGGCGTTTCTAGTTTTGAGCAGGCAGGAGCTTGGGACTAGGTTTGGTCACAGCAGTGAGCACCCAAGGGTTGGCAGGGACAGTGTTACAGGCTTTTTATTTTGCTGCTTTGATTTTGCTTCTGTGTGTCCCTCACATGTGCAGTGGCAGGCGTGTTTGAGCGAGCCTCCTTCCTTATTCATAGGGGTTCAGTGTTGACTCTGTTCCCTGGCGTTCCCGCTGTCCTGTGTCTGGTATAGAAAGCGCATGTTTATGTATCTGTGTTTGATGATAAGTTCTCTTAGAGTTTTGTACATGTTTGATTGTTGTAGATAAATTGTCATAAACATTCTAGGAAGGTCAAGAAAATGATGCAGTGCCCAGCACATGAAAGACCTACAACATGTGCTTGCCAAAGCAATGTTAGAGTCTGCTCCTGTGCGTGTCACCACGCCCAGCCGTGCCAGCCAGACTGAGAGGCTTCTGAGTGAGGAACACCCTAGGACTATGACTGTAGGTCTAGCCTGTACTCAGGGCTATGAAGGAGGCCGTGCAGGATCCTCTTAGGAAGCCCTGTGTGCCCTGCCTCCTCTCCTGGAATAGGAATGGTAGTCTTGGTTGAAGCAGGTTCCCCGGGAAGCGTTCTTCATCAGGCCATGTGGAGCAGAGCCATGCTGGGCAGAATTGACTCCCGTCTCAGTGTCCCTGATGGAACTCTCCTTCCAGAGCTGTGGAAGAGAGATCTGTGACTCGGACTCCCTTGGATAGGCCATTCCCACTCCTGAATGCAATGGTTGCATTTAGAAACAGCCAGCTAGCCAGGGACCACCCGGAGGGTCAGTAGTCGAGGTGTGTCCTGGCCCTGTGGAGAGAAGTAGCTTGTGGTTCACCTGGCATTCGCTCTGCTCCAGGCTCTGCCTAGGGTGTGGCAGAGCCTCATGCTCCCTGAACCATGCTTGGGGCAACTAGGACCCATTTGTCTGTTGGAAATGTTTGTAGCTTTTTTGTTTTGTTTTTTAACTTTCTTTTTCTCATTCCATTTCTGCCTTAACTTTGGTTCTTCATAGGAGGCAAGCTCAAATTAACCTTTTGTCATCAAACTTTCTGGCCGCCTTGGCATGAAGGCATTTTTTTCTTCTGGGGGTGGTGACATGCCCTCCAGGTGGCCTGCCCTCCATCCCTCTGGCCTGAGGACGACCCCCACAGGCTCTGGACAGGCAGGTCCTCTCTGTCCCGTGCCACCACCTCCTCCCCTTCTAACTGAGTCTGCTGACCAGTTAACCTTATTTCCTCTCTAGTACCCATTTCCAAAGAGAAAGAGTGAAGTACTTTGAAGTCTGTACTTGAAGTCTGTCTGGAAGTGTTTCCTTGTTAGTTTTGGGTTTCTCCCCGGTCCCGAGGTGAAGCGCTGAGTCTCCATTTCCTCCCTGACTGACCAGTTTGTTTGGCGGCCCCGGGCCTCTCGGCTTCCTTTTGGATCTCCCTCGCTTTCATTTGGAGTTTGGGTTTGCTCTCTGTTCTGTATGTACCTCGTTCAGTGTCGTCAGCGTTGAGCTTCATGTCTCACTGCGGTGGAGCGGGCGGACATTCTGGTCGCTGCATTTCTGTAGATCTCGGAGCTAAGTGTATATATGAGTAGTTTGCCATGAGATAACACAGTGTAAACAGTAGACACCCAGAAAATCGTGACTTCTGTGTTCTCTCCATTTGAGTATTTTGTAATTTTTTTGAAATATTTGTGGACATAAATAAAACCAAGCTACACTACAGCACCATGTGTGTTGGCCAGTGCACTGTCTCATTCTGGAGGGTGGGTGGGGCACTGGAGACAGGCTGGGAGTGTGGGTAGGGGTTCTAGAGCTGGGCCCTGGAGAGTGGGTAAGGGCACTGCAGACGGCCGCAGGGGACAGAGCCTGGTGCTCCTTGATGCCAGGCCTGCCTAACCTGGAGCTTCTAGAGGCAGGTCTGCTATCTGGGAGGAAAAGCTGCCTTAGCCAATCCCCTTGGTCTGTGAAAACAAAACCTTGCCACCCATGTCCACCGCCACTCAACCCATACAATTAGGATGTGCAGGGAAGAATCCCCGTCTGCTAAGGAGAGGTTGGAGCCACCTCCAGAATTTTCTAGATTCAAGGTACCACAGACCTTGTAGGTAAGTGGTTCATGACCCCTTTTAGAGGGGTGGCAAATCAGATATCCTGTTCCTCAGATAATTACAGAATAGCATGTAACAGTAAAGTTACAGTTATGAAGTAGCGTGTGTGTGTGTGTGTGTGTGTGTGTGTGTGTGTGTGTTGGGATGGGATGGGTGCATCACCCACCATAACTTGAGAAACTATAAAAGGGTCACAGTATGAGGTTGGCTGAGAACCACTGCTGTTGGCCGGGCTTCTCCCAGTGACTGCACACTGGATCTCCTGTAAGTGTGGGTGTGGTCACCAGAGACCAGAACCTGGTGGAATCCTCTTGTGGCTTTTGATGCCCAAAGACAATTTCTCCTGAAAGTTTCTGTATTAAAACCATATATTTCAAGAAGCAGAATAAGAACAGCCCAGAGAGTCTACTGTGAAGCCACCTGCCAAGGAGAAAGGCCTAGGACAAGTGCGGTCAGGTGTGGCCCACTGGAGGGGAGGAGGAAGCAGTGTGTGCATCAATAGCCCTGAGCGGCTCGGGCGGGCGAGGCCAGGGAGCAGACACCTTGGCTCTCACATGTTCAGATCCAAGTTTCAGCCAGCCAGCCACTTCCTGAGGCTAAAGCAATCTGCTCTGTGACCCCAGCCATGACTCCAGAACTGGGTATATGCGCAAAAGAGGCCAGCGGAACCCACTGACACGTGTGTTCATGATATGCACAGTAGCCACAGTATACTAACAAGGAGATGTATGTGTATATAACATCACATATATAGGCCGTGGGAAACTACCGGGTCATAAATCAAAATGAACCTCTCGTTTGAAGTAACCTGGAACGAAGCTCGCAGTGACTTAGGTGACATAGAGCAGACTGGGGAGGAGGGATGCGTGCTACAGAAGGCAAGGACAGGTGTCCCTGGAGACTGGGGAGGAAGAAGGGGGAGTTGGTTGCACTGTGAAGTAGCTAGTTTATAACAGTTGTCCCTTGTTACAACAGCTTGTGACGAGTTCAGAGGTGGGCTGGAGAGATGGCTCAGCGGTTAGAGCACTGACTGCTCTTCCAGAGATCCTGAGTTCAAATCCTAGCAGGCACATGGCGGCTCACAGCCATAATGGGCATCCGATGCCTTCTTCAGGTGTGTCTGAAGACAGCAACAGTGTACCCACACACATGGAATGAAAGTTGAGAGGTTTTCAGGGATGAAGTTCTGAAGCAGGATGCACAAGTGTCCAGTTTTTACTTCACAAGTGTCTGCTAGTGTTCGGTAGGGTGTGGCCGTATAAGTGCTGCCACTTATCCAAGGTGGGGGGCCCACTTCTGAGTGGACGAGGTGACAGCACTCTTGCCTCAGGCCAGCCCTCGGCAGCTACTCCAGCGATGTCCCCCGAGGTTCTCCAAGCCTGTTTGTTCCAGAAGTAGCTCCTCCTCCGCCTGGGCACGGAGGTCCTGGGCCTCAGCCCACACCTGCATAGGCTGGTGCCTAGCTTCCCTGTTGATAAGCACCCCTATGAGCTCTGCTGAGGGTAAACTCAGGTCACTTCTCACAGAGTGATTCTCAGTGCCCTCCCTGCTGTAGCTGGCAGCATCCAGACTAGTCAGAGGCTCTGTGCAATTGTGCATGCAGACTGCAGCGAGAGCCAGAGCTCTTCCTCAGAAGCATGAGCACTCACCAGCAGGGCATAGGTTACCAACCAGACACCTACCACCTTCAGTTGCGTGGTCGGCCTTGGGTGGTCCAGGTGTATTCCTGAACCCACTGCTTTGAAATCAACAGATCTTGTTACTCAGTTAACTGGGAGGCGAGCAAATCAGTTCTCATACCAGGGGAAGTGCCTGTCCAGAGAGGGTCAGGGAGGCAAGCCATGCAGCTAGCTGTGCAAGCGGATGGGTTCGTGCTGTGGCATGGCAGGCAGAGGAGGACCCTGGGGTACAGCATGCGTCGGGAACGGGGCACATGGCCCCTTTCTGGCTCCCTCTCTGGACATCAGGTGTCTGTTCCTTAGCTCTCAAAGTATCCCGGAGGCGCCCATTCCCAGACTTCCAGCCGGGTGCAGGGGCGGGGCAGGGGGCATAGGTGGAGGCCCAGAACTGGCACCACTGTCCTTCTCAGCTGCTTTCTTTAAACACGAAGACAAGGCCTCTCACTGAGCCCAGCCAGCCACTTAATGCAGGGATTCTGTTGCTTCCTTCCTCATGTGTGGCAGTATTTATTACCCGTGAGCCACCACACACAGCCTTGACATAGGGTCTGGGCATCGGAATCCTGCCTCACGCTGGCCCGGCTAGCACATTATGCACTGAGCCGTTCTTACCAGCCCACAAGGAGCTTGCAGCAAGGCCTGTCTGACTCAGCTAGGGACACGCAGCTCCGTAAGGACCTGGTTTTCCACGCCTGGCGTCCTGATGTCACTCCTCAGTCCGCTCCACTCGCTTCAGCCACGGCTCGGCTCTGGTCCACAACAGAACAGAAGTCACTTCTGATCCTGTCCACCAGATGGCAGTGGCTACAGAGCTGGATGGCTGTCCTCTGGGCCACTGTGACCAGGCTATGGCTGAGATGGTAGGTGCACCGGCTAGGGAGGTGGTTTCTACATCAAGGGGCAGCTGGGAAAGGCTTGAAAAGATGGCAGTGTTGACTCAGCGCAGGGAGGCCTGGCCCTGTTAGGACTGCATCGAGGATAAAGACTCATCTTCAAACAGGAAGTTCTTTCCCTCGCTTTCTCTGATGTGTCTTCAGGGCATGCACAGGGGTACCCAGTAAGTAGAGAGGAAATTGATCTCTCCTCCCCGCCCTTTGTGCCCACGCTTTCCCTCCCTCCATCTTCAGTGTAGACACCTGATGACATCTCCCAAATGCTATGATGACTGACCAGTTTCTACAGTGCTGCAGCTCACGCTGGGGATCCTCTATGGGTACTGAGTTGTGGGTCGCTTCCAAGAATCTTGGGCCCAGAAACCAACTCTCAACAATCTGAGCAGCTCTGCCGTGAGGACTCTTGTGTGCCCAGAAGGTACCAGTCCTCAAATGCTCTTACCTGTTCACCCAGGGAAAAGGACTTCAAGCTTGGTATAGAACCTGGCACACAACTAAAGAACTAAAGAAAAAACCTGTGTGGACCCAGGATGTGTGCGTTCTGCCATGTTTAAGAGAACCTGCCTCTTGTTCCCATGATGCCTTGTAGCCCAACAATGGCTATTAGGGTGCCAGCTGACCATGTCCCTAATATCCTTTGGTGACCAAGGCACAGTAGAAAGCTACTGAGTTGGGGTTGGGGATTTAGCCCAGTGGTAGAGCGCTTGCCTAGCAACTGCAAGGTCCTGGGTTTCGGTCCTCAGCTCTGAAAGAAAAAAAAGAAAGGAAGGAAGAAAGAAAAAAAAAGAGTTACCGAGCACCAAGGCAGCCATCCTCGATGCCAAACAGGCATCATGGGAACTTAGCATGGTGCCCTTCTGAGATGCACAGGGCGAGGGCAGCTTTCAGTTTTAACAGCATGGCTTTAGTTTTGGTAGTCTCCCTGGGGACTGTCTTAAGGGCCCTGGGCAGAGGGTAGAAACTTTTCTCAATCTCTATGTGAACTGACCCATTCACTAAAGTGAACTAGAAAGCTGTGGAGCCCGGAAGCCGACCAGGGGCGGGGCTCTGGGGCTCTGCTTGCTTCGCTTGCTCCACTGCCCCCTGCTGGGGGAGGCCTGAAGTGCAGGCCTGACCTCTGTTCCAGCCTAGGTCAGGTACAGTGCAGACCACAGCCAGCTTTCAGGAGAAAAGAGGCTGACACCCACCCCATGTGGAAAAGCAATGCGTTTACATCTGCATGGAGAGTTCCAGGAAGAGCACCCAGGATCTGACAAGCTAAGGCTGGCTGCAGCTGCCACGGGAGCAACCCAGAGCAGAGGATAGCCGTCCAACACACATTCTGGAGGAAGCTAAACACTTCTGTGTAGTTGAATGGTCCCTGGTGTTAGTGGGACCCTGAGCCCAAGGCGGCCGGCCCCAGGAGCTGTGACTTAGAAAAGGCCCAGAGACCTCATGTAGCTCAGAGCACAGAGTGGGGCCTGGGGCGGGAACTCAGGAGAAATGCTTGCCACAAAAACATGAAGATCTGTTTTAGATCCCTGGGTCCCACGTAAAAGGTTAGCTGTGATGTGTGTGCTTTTAATCCCAGCTCTGGGGAAGCAGAGACAGGGGGGGGTCCCTGGAGTTCTCTGACTGGCCAGCCTAGCTATTGACCTCTGGCCTGCACTCGCACACGAATACACACACACACACACACACACATACACACACACACACACACACACACTTTTTTAAAAGCACAAAGTGTACAAAGACAGAACTTGAAGGCAGAGCCAGGGCTCACTAGTTTAAGGATAGGAGGGTGGGGAGCTTGAGGGGAACAGCAGTGTAGACGGGTCTGAGTGGACCGTGGGCTCTTAATGGGCAGAGCAAAGGGCTTTACGTATGGACAGTGCTTGAACACAGGCAGAATGTCTGTGGCTTTGATGCTGAGCCAGGATAGGAGGAAGTGGACTCGAATACAGGCTGGGGCCAGGTTAGACAGGAGGCCATGAGAACAGACCCCTGCTGTTGCCTGAGTAGTGAGGTGTTTGGACACGAGCTGGACTGATGCCCAAAGATGAACAGGAGGGCAAAGCACAGGAAGATGCTCTGCATTCTGGGAACAGGGGGGTGGAGCCAAAGGAGAGGTGGCTTAATCACATGACAGAGGCCAGGTAGTTTCTGCTCAACCGGCGCTAACCGGTCAGAGCAAGCTGATAAGCTCCTCGGTGATGCTCACTCTCTCAGGGACTGGGCAGTGGACTTGGGGCCAGTGTGGCCAGAGACCATGCACTGTAGGCACTAGAGGGCCTCATAACCCCACACCATGCCCAGTACACTAGGTACCACAGCACCTTTTCCCCAGTTCTCCCCAGTTAATCACCAGCAGGACGAGAGAGACCCGGGGGCATCACTAAGAGAGCCTTGAGCAAGCTGGCGTGTTGGCGGCAGAAGGTGGCTAGAGGTCTTGAGAGGTCAACTCTCTCCAGGACAGTAAGGAGTACTAGAAGCCCAGAGATGTGGCCCATGTGTTCGCATTCTCTCTGCAAGCCTGGCTCGGTGTAGTCCCAGTACCCAGAGACCTTCAGTGTCCATCTGTGGGATGAATGTCTGGGAAGGGCCGGGACAGCAGACTAGGCAGGCAGGGGAGGTGGGCAGCTGTAGCTCTGACATTTCTTTGGGCACACTGAGGCATGTTCTCACTCAGACATGCCCAGTGACTCCGTCAGAGATTGCCCCCTCTCTCTGTAGAGTGCTGCTTAATGGCATCTCTCCAGAGAGTAGCCTAGACACCTTCCCCACTCACCCTCACAGCACCATCTTCAAGCTTTGTGGGGAGGTGTCTTGTTCATTTATATTCCTTGAGGAACGGCTACCGCCCCCCCCCCACACACACACACACGGGGCACTGACTGGAATCACCTGGGTGAGTGCACGGTATGTCCAAGAGATTAGCTTAAAGAGAAAAGGTTTATTTTCCCTTGTTATCTTGGGTCCTAGGCCATGGTCCCTGTTGCATTGATCTTGTGGTAGCCTCGTGCATCCTATGAGATGTGTAACTGAGGAACTCCTCAGCCAATGGCAGCAAGATGCAAAGAGAGAGGAAGAGGCCACCGTCTTACTATCCCCTTCAAGGTGTGCCTGATGACCCAACCTCCTCACACACGGCCCCGCTTTTTAACACACCATGACTTCCCAACTGCACAGTGGGCTGGGGAACAAGCCTTCAGACCCAAACTGTATAGCAAGTGGATGGATGGATGGTGGATAGATACAAGGATGAATGGATGGGTGGATGGACAGATGGATGGTGGACACATGGATGGATGGGTTGATGATGGGTAGATACAAGGATGAATGGATGGTGGGTGGGTCGGTGGGGGGGTGGATGGATGGATGATGGATGGATGGTTATGAGCCTGATACCATCCGCCCCTCCCCAACCAAAAAACAAAACAAAACAAAACAAAACAAAACATAAAACTGTATGGCCTTGATGCAGTGTGCAGAGGATATGGCACAGTTGCCAGAGGTGCATGCATTCCCCATCTTGGGCTGGATGAACCTTTGTGGCAGGGGGCTGTGTATCCTAGGATAGCAAATGGTACCAGACACTGTGGCAAACCTTCCAGGAAGCAGGGCGATATCAAAAGCATCCTTGACGGAGAACCACCGTTAAGAGCTGAATTACATCTTCACTTTTGATAAATGATTTTCACATTACGCCAGCACCACCACCACCCCCATCCCTAAGGAGGGGACAGCTCAGCCCAGGTGACTTCAAGCCCTTGGATAAGATTGCTGCCGATGTTTATTTAGCCTGTATTTACATCCCACTGGAAGCCTGGCTGGCCGCCCGCCCGCAGCAGACCACCTTCAAGTCCAGAGTTGAGATTCTGAGCCGTCAGACGTTCAGCAGGAGGGGCTGGCGCTCCTCATCCGCTGCGTCCCCAGGGGGGATTTCGTAGGTGACACACAGGGAGGAGTAGAGGCAGCCGAGGAAGGACACGAGGCTGGAGAAGTACATCACGCCGTTGGCACTGCCCACAGCTGAGGTCAGGGGCCCCAGGACCAGAGAGACAAGGATCTGAGCCAGAAAGTACTGGCAGCTAAGCAGCGAGATGTCTACTCCCATGCCACGCCGTGTGCCGTCTGCACTGGACCCTGCAAACTGACCGGGAAGACAGTCACATCAGTCACAACCTGCCACAACCTCCCTGTAGGAGGGGGAAAGGATGGGCCCAGGGAGACCAGGCAGGAGGTACAGGACCGAGCCAGGGTCAGCCAATGTCCAGACACATCCAGCGCCACCGAGTTGTACAGTTCTCAGGCTTCATCCACTTTATCGAGTTCTAGAGATGGGTTCTCACAGCCCCAGCTGGCTTCAAACTCACATGGGGCACATGGCCTTGAACTCCTGATTCACACCTGGCTGAGTCACTGTACTGTCCTCTCACATGCTGAGTCTCACATGAGGGAGTGGAGGAAGCAGGAGAGCCACTTTAAGGTCAGCTTTAGCTACATGGGACTATTGGGGACAATGAAACCAAAGCAAAAGATCTGTGTGTGTGTGTGTGTGTGTGTGTGTGTGTGTGTGGCGGGAGGGGGGGAATTCGATCTCAGTGCAGCTGCCAAAAAAGAACCCATGCAGCCGGGCGTTGGTGGCGCACGCCTTTAATCCCAGCACTTGGGAGGCAGAGGCAGGTGGATTTCTGAGTTCGAGGCTAGCCTGGTCTTCAGAGTGAGCTCCAGGACAGCCAGGACTACACAGAGAAACCCTGTCTCAAAAAACCAAAAACCAAAAAAAAAAAAAAAAAAAAAAAAAAAAAAAGAACCCATGCTAGGGGCCAACATGAGGGCACAGCGGGTCCCAGCACTTGGGAGGCAGAGGCAGGCGGATTTCTGAGTTCGAGGCCAGCCTGGTCTACAGAGTGAGTTCCAGGACAGCCAGAGCTACAGAAAGAAACCCTGTCTCGAAAAACCAAAAAAAAAAAAAAAAAAAAAAAAAAAAAAGGCGCAGCGGGTACAGGGGCTTGCCTCACAACCTAAGTGCAGTCTGCAGAACCTACCTGTATATAGGTGGTAGGAGACCAACTGCACTGACTGAAGCTGTCCTCTGACCTGCACACATGAGTGGTACACACACACACACACCAATAGTAAAGTATCTGGGCTGAATAAAACAACCCTTTTCCTTCTCCTTGTTAGGCATAGGTCTTCCACATCCATTCCACTTAAAACCAAAAAACCCCCCTGTGGGTTAAAATGGTGGCTCGTGTCCGACCCAGGGTACCCCCCTTCCACTTCCCTAGACCCAGCCTTGAACCACTGTGTTAAGAAGGAACCCCTTCAGAGGGGAAGTAGTCTGATGTAGCCTCTAAAGGTAGTCAGGGACCAAGCAGCTGCCCAGGCAGCTGCAGGAGCAGAGGGGACACACTCAGAATGGCTCCCTCCGTTCAGAACTGTCCCTTGCTGGGCAGTGGTGACACGCGCCTTTAATCCCAGCACTTGGGAGGCAGAGGCAGGCGGGGATTTCTGGAGCTCGAGGCCAGCCTGGTCTACGGAGTAAGTTCCAGGACAGCCAGGGCTACACAAAGAAACCCTGTCTGGAAAAACAAACAAACAAACAAGAAAAAAGACTTTTTTTTTCTAGACAAAGGACTTGCAGCTCACACGGGACAGCTCTCTGCTAAGTTGCCCCTAAGAAGGGCACGGCGGGCGTGCGTACCCACCTTCTTACTCTGGTAGTAATCACAGAGCAGCGAGTAGGGCAGGGTGCAGAGCGTGGAGAACAGGATGCCGTAGGTGGTGCAGAGCGACAGGACCACGTACAGGTTCCTGGAGAGCGTGGCCAGCCCGGTGCCCAGGCCGAAGGAGAGGTAGGCGATGAAGTAGAGGGTGCGGACGCTCAGACACTCCTCCAGTTTCTCCAGGAGAGCTGTGGGCGGGGCAAAGGCTGGGTGGGCGTGGCCAGGCCGAGCAGAGGGAGACGTGGGGGTGGGGGAAGGGGGGGACCACTAGCATGCCAGGTGACTTGTCGCTGGCTACAAAGGGAAGACCCCCCTGCAGGTCTGCTGCATGGTAGAGCAAGACCTAGGGTGTCCTCATTCACACCTGCCCCCTGAGGGCCTGGGGCCTCTGCAGAGACCCCCGAGGGGCTCAGGAGGGTGGGGTCTTAGGCTCAACCTTTGGCGATGAGAGCAAGTCTTCTCCTGGGCTGGGCTGGGCATCACCTTCATCAAGGTCAGCCAATGGGCTAAGTAAAACGAAGGCCATCTGGCTGGGGGCCCAGTGCCCCCAAAGTACTCACCAGGGGCACACAAGTGACACTAACATCTAGTTTTGGGGTCTCTGGGGACTGAACTCAGCTTCAAACATGCTAAGCACATACACAGACTACCACACTGAGCCATACCCTAGCCTGTAATACCCTCTGTTCATCTCCACCTGCCAGGGAAGGCAGGGAAAGTCACACTGTTACGTGTGTGAGCCACGGCACCCAGACCCTGTAAGTGCTAAGTAATCTCTCCACCATGAGCTACATCTTGTTTTGTTTTAAGATTTATCTATTTTATGAGATACTGTCGCTGTCTTCAGACACCAGAAGGGGGCATGGGATCCCATTACAGATGGTTGGGAGCCACCATGTGGTTGCTGGGAATTGAACCCCTGAGCCATCTCTCCAGCCGGAGCTGCTTTGTATTTTTAAATGACTTAAAGAAGAAAACCAATTAAGCAGCTTTTGTTTGCTTGTTTTGGTGGCGCAGGAGAACTCTATGACGTGAGCACCCCATGCCAAGTCCCTTTAAGGTCACGACGGACTTGGGACCGCTGGGCTCTGCTGAGAATTGTCAACAGCGCCACCTTGGCCTCGGAATCTGGAAATATCTCCTGCTGCCTGGCCTTTCACCCCAAGATCCCAGAAGACTGGAGCGGCACACCGTCAGCCCAGCCCTGTCCAGGGACTGTCCTGGGGTTACCCAGGAGCATACTCAGGTGGCGGACTCGGCCACTCTGCACTCAACACTCCTGCTTCTTTCCGCCCCCCATGTCGCCACTCGATGGTTGCTTCTCGAGGCTGCTAGCCCCCTTCCCAGGCCGCCTCTGGCCCTCCCGTTCTCCAAAGCCTCGTGCAAAGACTGGAGTTAGCAGACCACATACCGGCCTGCACGGGGCCCGTGGTCTGTCCCAGGCTTTGCTGTGTGTGTGAACCCACGGTCTGCACACGTCTGGCCATGTCCCTTTTAGGATGCCCCCCTCTTTGGAGGCCTGACACTCACAGGATCGGCCTCTGCACCCCAGCTATCTACCCTGGGTCCAGTCAGTACAGCTGGTAGGCCCGGCAGCAGCTAGGGACTTGAACGAAAGATAAATCGTGGTGCCTTCCCAGAAGGGGGACTTCCGGCCGCAGTGGCAGAGGTCACGTGACTGGGACGCAGGCGCGCCCGCGGCAGACGCCAGGTACCTGAGTAGAAGGCCGCGCTGAAGGCGTAGATGCACATGCCCCAGCAGCCCATGGTGACACCGCTGTTGTATTTCTGATACGCCTCCGACGTGTGTGGCGCCTTCGGGTCGCCCTGAAACACCACCTCGCCCATGAAGTCCGTGTAAAAGAGCAGCATGCCCTCAAACGAGAGCCACCCTGGAGGAAGACAGAGGCTGTGACCTGCGGCAGGCCACCAAGGCTGGGGTCCCCCCCACACACACACTCTTCTGCTACTCTTGCTAGCCGGAAAGTAATGCGAGAAACCCAGGCTTGGCACTCACGCCTGTGGTTTCGGCGCTTAGAAAGTG
The DNA here is from genome assembly GCA_964023405.1 of Apodemus agrarius. Taxonomy (NCBI): domain Eukaryota; kingdom Metazoa; phylum Chordata; class Mammalia; order Rodentia; family Muridae; genus Apodemus; species Apodemus agrarius. The sequence continues at coordinate 5,751,247 of OZ030009.1, read as the reverse complement.
AGGGCAAGCCGGGCGTGGTGGCGCACGCCTTTAATCCCAGCACTTGGGAGGCAGAGGCAGGCGGATTTCTGAGTTCGAGGCCAGCCTGATCTACAGAGTGAGTTCCAGGACAGCCAGGACTACACAGAGAAACCCTGTCTTGAAAAACAAACAAACAAAAAAAAAAAAAACAAAAAAAAAAAAAAAAGAAAGAAAGAAAGAAAGAAAGTGAGGGCAAGGAGGTCGGGAGTTCAAGGCCAGCCTGGGCCATATTGGCCAGGGCCACGGACCTTTGTAAAGTGCCTCCATTTTGGTTGAACTGTGACAGTTTCCATAATGAGTGGAATTTGGTTTCCAGGAATTTGTTATTTTTTTTTTTCTTTAAGATTGATTTATGAGCTGGGTGGTGGTGGGGCACTCCTTTAGTCCCAGCACTTGGGAGGCAGAGGCAGGCAGATTTCTGAGTTCGAGGCCAGCCTGGTCTACAGAGTGAGTTCCAGGACAGCCAGGGCAGAGGAAACCCTGTCTCGGGGGAAAAAAAGATTTATGTATGTGAATACACCGCCACTCTCTTTAGACACACCAGAAAAGAGCACCAGATCCCATTAGAGATGGTTGTGAGCTACCTACCATCTTACCAGGGCTGACATTATAGATGTGTGCTGCCAATTGCTTATGATGATGGAGATGGTGGTGGTGGTGATGGTGGTGGTGATGGTGGTAAGCCAGACTCGGGTCCCTGTGTTATGTGGCAAGCACTGAGCCCACCCGTATTATTATCATTTAATTTTGAGGCAGAGTCTTTTTTTTTTTTTTTTTTTTTTTGGTTTTTCGAGACAGGGTTTCTCTGTGTAGCCCTGGCTGTCCAGGAACTCACTCTGTAGACCAGGCTGGCCTCGAACTCAGAAATCTGCCTGCCTCTGCCTCCCAAGTGCTGGGATTACAGGTGTGCACCACCACCGCCCGGCTTGAGGCAGAGTCTTAAGTTACACGAGGGCATGGAACTTGCTAGATAGCCAAAAATGGCCTTAAGCCTGTGCTCCCCCGCCTCCACCCTCCGCGTGCTGGATTCTAGGCATCCCCGGCTTGTGCGGTGCTGGGAACAGAATCCACTTCACCACTCTACCAGACGAGCTCTATCTTTAGCCCATCGGACGTTACTAAGCTCATTCCCACAGCAAAGTGGGTCCAGATCCAGATACAAGCCGACACATTTTACCCCTCCCCTGCGCTGGGCATCCTTGTCCCTATCTCAGCCTTTGCTGGCATAAGCCGTGCGCGCCACTAAGCGCCGGTCACCTAGGCTTTGGGCACCATCTATGATTTTGGCTTCTCTGGGGCGCCCTGCAGGATCACTCTGTGGCAAAGGTTCAGGCAGTTCTTAAGTCTTGCCTGTGCTGGCCCCGCCCCAACTCACTACAAATCCTATCACCCCCAGACCTTCAACAATTCAACAACAAAGAATAAAAGTCAAAGCTGGGGCGTTTCAGCAGTCACTAGAGCGCCAAGCCCTGGTGCTTTAAGAGCGCCATGAGGTCGGCGGGTGGGCAGGAGTTCTGCATGCACCCGAGAGCATGGCCTCCAGGGCAGCAGCCAGGCCCACGCCCCACCCTTGCTCTTGCCTGGGAGACTTAGGGCCATGAAAAGCCCCGAGACGCAGGGCTCTGTGTCCAGACTCAGCACACGCAGCACCCCGGCCGCACCCCATCTCACGCGGACCAGGGCCCCGTGGCTTACCTAGGAAGTGATTGACACAGAGGTTGCGCAGCGCCTTGGGCATGTTGTAGATGGTGGAGCAGAGACGCCGCAGAGACAGCGGCTGCTCCGACTGCTCGCTGGAGCCCGTCAGCTCGCTCTCGTACTTCACGCCGTTCAGGAGGATGTTTGCGACCTGCCACAGGGCCACAGACACCAAGTCAGAGCCATCAGACCGACATCCCACAGAGGTGTGTGACAGGGTATGCCGAGAAGCAGCAGAGCACACACAGCCCACAGCACACACTGGAGGAACCTCTGTCCTTATTAACTTACAGTTTTATAATATACTTATTATAATAAATATCCAATAAATATTACTATCATTGTATGCATGTATATATTATGTGGGCACGGTGTGTGTGTGTGTGTGTGTGTGTGTGTGTGTGTAGACAGAGAGAGACATGGGACATGCACACAGAGGAAAAAACATCCCTCAAAAATGTAGAGATACAATTAAAATAAATCGTATGGGAGGTCATGGGAGATGGACAGTTGGTAAATGCTTGCCAGGGAGACATTAGACATGAGTTGCAGCCTCAGAACCTAGGGTTGAAAAGAAACCAAACCCATATTTGCAATCCTAGCACCGAGGAGGCAGAGACACACACAGAGTCCCGATCTTGCTGGTCAGCTAGCCCAGCCTACTCAGCAAGCCACAGGCCACCAAGAGACCCTGCCTAAAGAGAGCGACGAGGAGCTGGGCGGTGGTGGGGCACGCATTTAGTCCCAGCACTTGGAGAGGCAGAGGCAGGCAGGTTTCTGAGTTCGAGGCCAGACTGGTCTACAGAGTGAGTTCCAGGACAGCCAGGGCTACACAGAGAAACCCTGTCTCAGAGAAAAAGATAGATAGATAGATAGATAGATAGATAGATAGATAGATAGATAGATAGGAGGACGGAATGAGTCTGAAGCAGACCCAAAGTTGACCTCCAACCTCCACATATATGTGAATACGTGTGTACGTGCACACACACATGGAACACAGATCAGTTTTAGGCCAGGCAGCCCTCACTGTTTTTTCCCATTAGAGAAGGCTGTGAAAACGTACTTCAGGGCCACCAGTATTTATAAAGCCCTCTCTGCACAGGTGGGTCTCCTGCCACATGGAGGCCGGCCAGCCAGCCATGTCAGAGGACGCCTCATCCCTCAAGGGCCTTCCTCCTAAGCACAGGCACCCACAGTCAGCAGACTGAAAGGAGAGGCCTGGCATTCGATGGGCACCGCAGGCCACTGGCATAGCTGCCAGCCTTTCGGAAATGAGCTTCTGCTCCCCAGCGCCTTGCCTGGATTGGAAGCACAGACTCCAGTGGGAACTAATCCCAGAGCTGAGTTGTTTGGCGAAGGAGGAAGAGGAGGGGGAGGGGGAAGAGAGGGAGGAGGGGGAAGAGGGGGAAGAGGGGAAAGAGGGGGAGGAGGGGGAAGAGGGGGTAGGAAGAGGGGGTAGGAAGTGGTGCTCTGGCCGGGGTGGGTTGTGGGGGCAGTGGCACTGTGGGCACCAGACTATCTTTGTGGGAAAAGGAAGTAGGGGGTCTGTCGTTCTGGCTCCAGGGGCAGCCATACCAACAGAGCTTGCTACCACACCCGTGGCAGAAGACAGCTAAAAGCGTCAGGTAGCCTGAACCCGAACCTGGCTGTGTTCATATTTAGCTTACTTAAAACAAAACAAAACAAAACAAAACAAAAAAAAAACAAAACCACGGTCTTGTCAAGCTCCCAGGTGCTGGAGTTACACACACACCCCACCCACCCTGTGAGCCAAAAACTGAATTGGAACTGTCTGCCAACTGAGATACAGCCCCGCCTTTAGCCCACAGTTTTACTTTAGCCCACAGTTTTAACTATTTTCTTTGTCTGTCTGTCTGTCTGTCTGTCCGTCTGACTCTCCATCCATCTATCTATCTGTGCATTGGTGTATTGCCTGCATGCATGTCTGTGTGAGGGCATTCTATTTCCTGGAACTGGAGTAACAGCCAATTGTGAGCCACCGTGTGGTTGCTGGGAACTGAACCCCGGTCCTCGGGAAGAGCAGCCAGTGCTCTCAACCGCTGAGCCATCTCTCCAGCCCAATTGTTACTGGTTTCAAAGAACTTATTCCCAAACCCACACTGTTGACAGAATGCAAGCTGGGAGGGAATTAGAAAAGGGGGTGAGGGGAGCCCCCTGCGTTTTGTGAACTAGTCCAGTCCGTTTAACAAAGGGCCAGAGAGGCTACTGGGACGTCGTCAAAATGAAGACGACCACCCTTGAATTGTGCAGTCAGGAAACAGCAGGTGAACACGCCCATGGCCTGGGTGCTCCCCTCCGGGAGGACCAGCAGTCTGGGCGCTCCTCCCCGGGAGGAGCAGCCGCTCACTGCAGGACCCTCCCTCCAGGAGAGGCGGTAGACCTGGCTCAGCCAGGCAGGGCATCTGCGGCCTGAGCAGAGTGTCTCACTGGGTCATGCTCCAGTCTTCCTGGCTCCAAACAACCTCCCTGGAGGGACCTGTGCAGTGAGATGCTTCATAGGGCGGCGGCGGCGAGAAACCCCGCGTTCCCAATCTCGCTCTTCCTGTGAGACATAGACCGTGTCTACCTAGATAAGAGGACAGTCTTGCCTTGATCTAAAGCAGCCTCCTCCTCCAGGTGATGGGTGCTCTGTGCTCATCCATCTGCCTGCCTGTCACTCTCTGTCATCCGTCTGTCCGGCTCTCTGTGAGCATGAGCACACGTGGATACTGGTGCACGTATGCACACGTAGAGGCCAGAGGACACCCTCAGGTGTGACTCCTCATGTGCCCTGTCACCCGTCTTTGACCCTGGCCCTCACACTTGCAAGTCAAGCACTGGGCCAGCTGAGGCTCTGAAAGCAACAGCAGCAGCCACAGCCTTGTGGCCAAGCTGACACATACTAAAGGTACGTCAAGCAGCCTTCCGGAAGGTTCTGTCCCTCTGCAGACGGCACCCTGGGCGTGCAGCCCGTCAGGGTCCGCTCTAGGGTCAGACATGAGTAGGAGCGACTGCTCACACTGGGGAGGTCCCAGGGACACGCGGCCCGCCATGGCGTCACATCTTCCTTCAAGGCTCAGCTATGTCAGCACCACATTCACAGGGCCCGTGTGGGCAGCTGTGGGGCTGGAGAGCTTTCATTGGAGTCGGAGGGTTGGGGGGGGGGGCAGGCCTGGAGCGGGAGTGGGGTCGAGGCGTGTTCAAACCCTGGAAATCTCTTCCTCCTGAGACCGGCAGGGGTAGGACTGCTCCCCAGGCTCCCGTGTCCAACACGTGGACAGGTGCCCTAAACTTTGTCCTCACTGGAGGAGGTCACATAGCTGGGTAGCCAGGTTAGATTTCCTTTCCCTTTATAAGGTCTTGTCCAGCAGCACCTGGAATTCCTCCTTATGCAAATGAAGCATCCCTAGCACCCCGGCAGGCCCGTTCAGCCGTATACACTCGGCCTGAAAGCCCCTACTCACCCCTCCAGTGTCTAAATACCCTTTGTTAAACGAGCTAGCTGTCTTCTGGACGCTTTGTCTGAGGTCTCTCAGCCCTCAGCTGTCCTGCCAGGGACCCCCTGCGGGGACCACCGAATCCTTGCCTCCCTGCCCCCACCCCCACCCCCGCCGGACATTTATTTGTTTTTACCTGTTGGCTGAAGGTCACATTCCTTCTTCTGCTGGTTTCAGGGCCATTTCCTGCAGCCACGTCCGGGAGAGCCAAGGTCTGGGGCCTCTTCAGAATCCCCGAGGCCCGTGGCTTAGAGGTGTCCAGAGAGCCTACTCTTAGCACATCTCCGTCGGAGCCCAAGGTCAGGGGTCCCTCTCTCCTCTCCAGCGCCCTCTCCTGGCAGTAGAAGCCATCAGGGGCCCGGGGAAAGCTGACACTGATGGCCTGCCTCGGGACACTGCTGGGGAGAGCCAGGTAGCTGTCGTGGCCCGCCGTGAAGCAGTCTATGAGCACGCTGTCTATGTTGGAGGTCCCAAAGGATGACGCGAACTCGTTGATGCCTGTGAGGGAGCTGTCCCTGCTGATGAAGCTGCCGTACTTGGGGGTGAGCGGGCTGGGTGGTGAGATGGGGCTGGAGAAGCTGGCGTACAGGCTGGTGGCTGTGGCAGAGGGGAGGGTGTCCCCGCCCCCCTCCTCCAACAGGACAGGCGGGGAGGGGGGCAGTGGGAGGCTTGGGCTCTTCATAGCTGTCCTCTTCTCCCCCAGGGGCCGAAGGGGCCTCTCGGGGATGCTAATCAGGGTCAGCACTGTGGTGACACTGAGGGTGATGGCCGTGAAGACGTAGATGACGCGGAGCTGACCCCCCAGGGCCCTCCCGAAGCTGGTCTTGTCCCAATGGATGCCTCCGACCACATAGCCGAAGCCTCCCCCAAGACCTACGGAGAGAAAAGGGACTCGGGGTCCTCCTGCCCAGACAGGCAAGGGCAAGGAGGGCCCCACCCCCACCTCACGCCCCCGAGCAAAGGCCAATCCGAGGATACACGAAACATCTGTCCCATCTGCACCCCAGAAAATGTAAGGGCGGCTGCTCCCCCGGGGTATTCCTAACAGGCTCCTCAAGGCCAACTGGATTCTCTCTTCTCCACCTTAACCTTGGCGCTTGGCTCGGGGACAGGGAACAGAAAAACAAACCGCCAACCTATCCCTTGGTTTGAAAGGGACTGCTAGAACCACGGAAGTTGCTGTTTGGACCCAGCTACTCCATCGATGCGGGATACCACAGAGCTTCAGTGTAACACAGACGCAGCAAGACCTCATCTTCAACATACACGCCAGTGTGTGCATAAGTAAGTCCCCTGATCATCCTTGTGCATGGCCACCATGAGGAAAGTCACCTCTGAGGAGGACCCGTGGGAACCGGAGTCATTAGGCTTGGTGGCAAGTGTCTTTACCCAACGAGTCATCGCACGGGTGAGTTTGGGGGTCCTAATAATTGGCTTTTGATTCATCTTTTAGAAGAGCCATCAAAGATTTGCAACCCTTAAACAAGGGTAGGTTTCAGACGGATATTTTCAATTTTTTAATTTTTTTGTTTGTTTGGTTTTTTTGGATTTGGTTTTTTCGAGACAGGGTTTCTCTGTGTAGCCCTGGCTGTCCTGGAACTCACTCTGTAGACCAGGCTGGCCTCGAACTCAGAAATCCACCTGCCTCTGCCTCCCGAGTGCTGGGATTACAGGCGTGAGCCACCACCACCCAGCTTACATATTAAGTAAATAAATGTAAAGAAAAGGAAACTAATAGGGACTCTTGTTTGTTTTTATTTGTTTACTCTTATTTTATGTGTATGTTTGTGAGCCTGCTTGAGTTCCTGCACACCATGTGTACACGTGGAGGCTGTGGAGGCCAGAAGAGCACGTCGGATGCCCTGGATCTGGAGACACGTGTGTTGTGAGCCCAGGTCCTCTGCAAGAGCAACCAGTGCCCCTAACCACTGAGCCGTCTCACCGCCTCCCTAAAGTGGTATTTTAAATGGGATTATTTTTCTTTCCTATCATTTTGTTATGAGTGTTTTTGTTTAAAAAAAAATGGAGGTTTCTAAATTGTTGTTGCTCCTATTTAATTAAAACATTTAAAGTACATTTTTATTAATTTCGGTATGTGTGTCAGGGGCAGGGCGGGTGCATCCCAAAGTGTACCTGCGGAGGTCAGAGGACAGCCTGCGGGGGTTGGTTCTCTCCTTCTGCCCTGTGGGTTCCGGGGGATCAGACTCAGCTTGTTGGGCGGGGTGACAGGCATCTTTACCCTCAGAGCCATTTGAATGGCCTCTTGTTTTAAGATAGTCTGGCCAAGCTGGCCTGGCCATAGAACAGCTGGGCTTAAATTCCCATGATCCTCTGCCTCTGCCTCCCCAGGTTCTGCAGCACGGTCACCACACACGGATGCCTGTCCTCTTTTAGTCTGTCCGTGTCACTAGGATTGAACCTCCAGCCTTGGGCATCTAGGCGAGGGCTCTGTCACTGAGCCACGCCCCAGCTCTGTCCTTGGTATGGAATGCTGAGTCCCCAGTATTCTGCTGAGTTCCTGCACTGCTTATAGGCATGTCCTGGGAAGTCTTAGTAGGGGCTGTCACACAGTGTGACAGAGCTGACCTCCTGCCCCTTGCCACTGTCTCGGTGCAATCACACTATGGGGTCAGGGTAGTCCTGCCTTGTCCCTGACTTCGGTAGGGACACTTCTCATGTATTTGGGTCATATTTGGGAGCCCACCTACTCTAAAGTTTGTTAATAACCTCAAGCTAGTTTTTTTTTGTTTGTTTTTTTGTTTGTTTTTCGAGACAGGGTTTCTCTGTGTAGCCCTGGCTGTCCTGGAACTCACTCCTAGACCATGCTGGCCTCAAACTCAGAAACCCGCCTGTCTCTGCCTCCCAAGTGCTGGGATTAAAGGTGTGCGCCACCACTGCTGGGTTGAGCTAGTTCTTGAGGCTTGTTTGTTTGTTTGTTTATAGTCACTCAAGAATATCCCCCAGGACAGACAACGGCTGACTTGCCCCAGACTGAGGCCCAGCTGAGGTGGCACAGGGTGACCTCAGTCTTTTGCCAGGCCTGCTCGGCACCTCCTCTCCTGCATGTCCATGGATTCTCCTGCATTGTGCTAGCTAAGTCAAGTCTACTCAACACAAACTATAGTCATCTGAGAGGAAGAAACCTTGACTGAGGAAATCCTGCATACGATCAGGCTGCAGGCGAGCCTGTAGGGCATTTTCTTACTTAGTGACTGATGGGGAGGGCCCCGCCCATCGGTGCCTGCATCCCTTGGCGGTCCTAGGTTCTATAGGAAAGCAACTGAAGCCAACACTTGGGAAGCAGAGGCAGGTGGATTTCTGAGTTCGAGGCCAGCCTGGTCTACAGAGCGAGTTCCAGGACAGTCAGGGCTACACAGAGAAACCCTGTCTCAAAAAACCAAAAAAAAAAAAAAAAAAAAAAAAAAAAAGAGCAAGCACCCTCCACACCAGCTCCTGCCCCCAGGCTCCAGCCTGGCCTCCTTTGGTGAAGGACTGCAGTGTGGATGTGTAAGCCCAATAACCCCTTTCTCCCAACTTGCTTTTTGGTTATGGTATTTGGTTGCAACAATAAAAGCACTAAGGTTTTCACCGTCTAAAGTACCCTTAGTCTGGCCCCGAGTCTTGTCTAATGTCCCACGAGGTGTTTTAACAATGTCTTTAAGCAGAAAGGGGTAAACAAGGCGGGGCGGGGACAGTTGATGGAACCAGAAGACCTCAGGAGCCACTCGCTGTTCATGCCTGGCCTTCTCGAGTTTAAAAATTACACACTCTATTTATTTCAAAATTGTGTGTATATGTGTGTCTGTGCGTATCTGTGTGTGTGTATATGAGTGTGTGTGCATGTCTATGAATGTGTGTATATGTCTGTGTGTGTCTGTGTCTGTGTATGTCTAGGTGTGTGTGTATGTGTATGAATGTGCGTGTATGTCTGTGTGTGTCTGTGTATGTGTAGGTATGTGTGTGTCTGAGTGTGTCTGTGTGTGTCTGTGTATGTGTGTATGAGTATGTGTGTGTATGTGTCTCTGTGGTTGTTTCTGTGTGTGTACATATGTATGTGGGTATCTGTGTAGGTGTGTGTGTAGGTGTGTGTGTTTGTGTATATGTGTGTGTCTGTATGTGTGTAGAGTATGTGTGTGTATGTGTCTCTGTGTGGTTGTTTCTGTGTGTGTACATGTGTACGTGTGTGTTTGTGTCTGTTAGATGTGTGTGTCTGGGTCAGTGTAGATATGTGTATCTGTATATATATGTGTGTGTATGTGTGTGTCTGTATCTGTATATATGTATCTGTATATGCATGTGTATGTGTGTGTCTCTATGTATGAGTGTGTGTGTATGTGTATGTGTATGTGTGTGTCTCTGTATATGAGTGTGTGTACATGTGTGCCTATATGGTTGTGTTTGTGTATACATGTGGTTGTGTCTGTGTGTGACAGAGATCTGTCTGTGTAGGTGTGTGTATCTGTGTATATGTGTGTGTATGAGTGTGTGTCTCTGTGTAGGTGTGTGTATCTGTGTATATGTGTGTATGAGTGTGTGTCTGTGTGTATGAGTGTGTGTCTATGTGTGTGTGTGTGTGTGTGTGTATGGCGTGTGATGGGTATTCAGGGCATTTGTACAGATGCCCACAGAGGCAGGAAGAAGACTCTAGAACAACAGGAGCGGCAGCCACGGGCAGCCGTGTGGGTGCTAGGAACTGATTCAGCTTCTCTGAAAGAGTAATAACAAGTTTAACTTCTGGGCCTTCTCTCCAGCTCCTCCTACACCCGGTGCCTTTGGGACAGTTTACTGGCTTATTTATTAGAGACAGGGTCTCACTGTGTAACACTGGCTGACCTAGAATCCGATATGCAGACCAGGTTGGTCTGGAATTCACAGAGATCTGCATGCTTCTTTTTCTTTTTTCTTTTTGGTTTTTCGAGACAGGGTTTCTCTGTGTAGTCCTGGCTGTCCTGGAACTCACTCTGTAGACCAGGCTGGCCTCGAACTCAGAAATCCGCCTGCCTCTGCCTCCCAAGTGCTGGGATTACAGGCGTGAGCCACCACGACCGGCCGATCTGCATGTTTCTTGAGTGCTGAGATTAAAGGTGTACACCACACGATGGCTGTATTTATTTACTTACTTACTTACTTACTCAGTTACTTAGACAGTCTCTACCTCCTAAATGCTGGATTACAGGTGTGCACCAAACTTAGTTTACAGAGTGCCCTGGAGTTTGTGCATGCCAGGCAAGGGCTCTACCAACTATGCTCCACCCCCAGGTCCGAGGGAAGTATTTTCTATTTATTTATTTATCCTGGGGTATGGTGTGTCCCATGTGGAGGTCAGAGGGCAGCTTGCAGGAATCAGTTCTCTCCTCGGTGAGATATTTTCAATCATTTCAACACTGGCCTCTGTATTTGAACCTCGTCGACTTATCTTTAGATCCCGAGGTAAAGAAGGAGTCCCCCAGGGCACACGTCTGAACCCCATGCAGCTGCGGGAGGAGTACTCACCCGCCATCAGGGCATGGATGTTCAGGCCTCGGTCCTGGTCCACCGGGCCGCACACGTCCATCATGTAGGCGTGGCTGGGGTTGTCTGCCGAGTCTGCACTGAAGTCCATCAGTACCACCCCGCACACCGTCAGCAGGATGCCCCACTTGTGGTTGGTGGCTGTGTCAGCCAGGGCCATACCGATGTCCCTTCCATTGAGCAGGAGCGAAAGGCCCAGCAGAGCCCCTGGAAACAGAGAGACAACGTCACCAGGGAACACGGAGCCCTCTCTGTCCCCACCGGCTCTCTTCCTAGGTTGAGACTGAGGACTTAAAGAGGAGCCTGTAGTGTTGGGCTGGAGAGACCGCTCAGTGGTTAAGAACACTGGCTGCTCTTCCATAGGTCTTGGGTTCAATTCCCAGGTGGTTGTGTGCGGTCGCTCACAACCATCTTTAATGGGATCTGATGCCCTCTTCTGGTGTGTCTGAAGTGCCTACAGTGTGCTCATAATCATAAAAGAAGTAAATAATGCTTGTTTTTTGTTTTGTTTATTTTAAAGAGGAGCCTGTGGGAGTTGCCCACAGACATTCAGAGTTCTCCCACTCAGGGCTTTTATCCCATCAAGCCAAGCAAGTTCAAGATGAACTTTATTAGCTCATTAAAACAAACAAAAAGCTAAATGATTTTTTTTCCTTAGTGTTGACTCAGGCAAGGTTGGGCCTGAGAATTGCCTGTGCTCAGGATGCTTCTTTCTTCTTCTTTTTCTTTTTTTCTTTTCTTTTTTTTAGTTCTTCAAGACAGGGGTTCTCTGTGTAGCCCTGGCTATCCTGGAACTCACTCCGTAGGCCAGGGTGGCCTCGAACTCAGAAATCCGCCTGCCTCTGCCTCCCAAGTGCTGGAATTAAAGGCGTGCACCACCACTGCCGGGTGCTCAAGATGTTTCAGCTTCCTAAGACGAAGCAATTGATCCTGCCTCCCCCTTCCTCCCTTCCCTCCTTCCTTGTTTCTTTCTTTCCGTTTTATTTCCATGCCAAACAACAGACCTATGGCCAAGACAAGAATGAAAGGGCGTCTCCTTCCAAACCTTGAGGTACATCGGTCACTCCAGGCGCCCAGCAGAGGCTGCAGCAAGAATCCTGAAACAGAGCAGGCGGGTGTTATTGCCAGGGCTGGCGGGACCTACGGGGACGCCGCAGCAGCTCACCCTCCCAAGGTGCCGGCGCGCGCACGCGCACAAGCAAACATCCCAAGGCGCCGAACCATTACAGCTGCAAGATCAGGGCTGGCGGCAGGAACCTGCGCCGCAGACCCGAGCCACGCAGGCACGCTCTCTACGGACTGTACAAGACACCGAGCCCCTGCGACCTTCCTTGGGAATCCTGGTACTGCCCCCCACCCGAGTTTCATCCATTTCATAGCTCAGATTCTGCACTGTGAGATGATATGATGGTAAATGCCTGGCCTACCCTCCAGAACAGATCAAAGAACGCAGAATACAGGACGAGACCGGCCATACCTGTGTTTTCCCACAGCCCCATACTAAGGAGTGGAACTTAACTCCTCCCTTGTCCCCTCAGGTCCCTCAAGCTGCTTCAGCAGAGGCTTCTGGAAGCTTCCGGAGATTTCCAGAGGCCGTCCACCATCGGGGCTCACCAAGGATGGGGCTGATGAACCACACTAGGCTGTAGAGCTGATCAGGCAGGCCCATCTGCAGGAGGACCGGAGTCACGTACGCGGTCTCCATGGCGTAGCTGAACTCGATACCAAACAGAATGCAGCCATTGAAGAGCAGTTCCCAAAAGGTCCTCTGCGGGTGCAAGTCCCCAAAGTCCACCAGCTCGATGGGACATGGGGTGTTGGGGGGTGGGGGTGGGGAGGGCCGGATGTACTTCCTCCTCTTGGGGTGGCGTTTGAAGTTGTTGGCCCGGTGGCTGATGTGTCGCGTCACGGACCCTGAGTAGCTGGAGACGGGAGACCTCCAGAAGTCCTGAGGAGCCACGCTGGGGAGGAGCGCCTCTCCCGGAGGGGTGCTGTTCGCCTGGGGGATCATCGTAGGCAGGGCTGGTGGGCGTTGCTGTGAGGGAAGCCCGTGCAGGGACAATAGTTACTTCACAGAGGCCTGCGTGGAGCCGCCATCTTTCCCATGAGCCCCTTCTGCTTGCCATCCACTTGGGGAAAATTGAGTTTGCGCTGAATACTTTAGAGCCCCGTTCTGCCTGTCTTCCCAATCCCAGCATTCTGTCCCCAAACAGAGCTCAGTGCTCAGGGGACGGAGCAGGGCCTTTTACGAGGGGGTGGGGGTGGGGGGCAGAAGACCAGAGAACCCAGTCCTGTAGCACTCCAAGGGTCACCTCCAGACAGTCTGGGTCAGGACAGACACACAGAAAGACCCTCTTCAGGTGTCGGTTAAGATCCTGCCTTTCCACAGGACCAGACGCTCAGAAAGTCAGGAGCCACTTGGGGACTAGGCGCTGTGCTGTGCTGTTGTGTGCTGTTGTGTGCTGTGCTGTTGTGTGCTGTGCTGTGCTGTGCTGCCCATCACAAACACTTTCCTTTCAACTATTACTGACAAGTAAATGTCCAGTCACGGACTGAAACCTCTGTGGTGTTTGAAGGTCTCTCTGTAAAGAAAACCCATAGAGCCTGAGGTGGAGACAGGACCGAAGACTCCTAGTAGTGGGGGCAGGGCCCTAGCCAGCCAGCCTCTATGACCAGGGAAGGCCTCAAGAGGCAGGGCCCTAACCCAGCCCCGACACCTCCCTCCGACCTACAGTTTGTCCTGTCTGCAGGGTGTGCTGGGACGGAGTCCAGCAAAATTGTCATCAGAGCGTCTTAATCCAGCAACTGACAGGGGCAGGTGCTGTGTCCCACAGCCAAGAATTAGGCAGAGCTGAGGGAGTCTGCAGAGGGGGAGGAAGGACTCGAGGACCAGAGGATCAAGGACACCACAGTAACACGGCCCACGGAATCAACAGACCAGGCTCAAGTGGGCTCGCAGAGGTCAGGGGGCCTGCAGGGGTCCGACCTAGGTCCTCTGCGTATGTATCCTGGCTGTGTAGCTTGGTGGCATTTCTGACAGTGGGAGCGTGGGCCGTCTCTGACTCTTCTGCCTGCCTTTGGGACCCATTCTTCTACTGGGCTGCCTCATCCAGCTTTGATGTGTGACTACGACCTGGTCTTACTGTTGCTGATTAGGGTGTATGTGGTTGGTGTCCCTTAAGACCTGCTATTTTCTGAGGAGAGGGGGATGAATCTGGGATGAGGAGGCGAGGAGGAGGGGCTCGGGGGAGGGGAAGCTGCAGTCGGCGTGTAAACTATGATAGAAGAATAAAGAAAAAAGAAAAAAAAAAGAGCTGGGTGTGGTTCCCGCCCCCCCCCCCCCCAGATTAAGTTTGTGTGTGTTTCCTTCCCACAGCTCAGGAGCTTCTGCGAAGTGAGACCTGTCTCACGACACGCCCTCCTTCAGAGCGCAGCTAGGTCTTAGGGACCCCCAGTATGTCACACTCTCAAAGCCAGAGTCTTTGACACGGGTGTGCTGAGGGCTGGGCCCGTCTCTCCTCTGTTGGCCACAGCACAAATTCTCCCTCAAGGGACCTATTCCTGGGCCCTCCCTGCTTAAGAGACACAGCACCCCCTCTTTCCTGTCTGCATTCACCCCGGTAAGCATGTATTCTGTCCCTTTAAGTGGGCATTGTGGCACACGCCTTCCTTTAATCCCAGCATTCAGGAGGCAGAGGCAGGCGGATTTCTGAGTTCAAGGCTAGCCTGCTCTACAGAGTGAGTTCCAGGACAGCTACACAGAGAAACCCTGTCTCGAAAAACAAAAACAAAAACCAAAGCAACAACAAACCCATAAACAAACAAACAAACAAAAGAAACTGTCCCTTTGACTTTGAAAAGGATTGTGGTTCCAGTCTGGACTCTCCTGTGATATAAAGGGGAAACTTCCAGGCCCTGTTCCAGACCGATTATGCAGATGGGCCGCTCCTCCATTAGCCGGAGGAATCCACCTGTAGCTGTTTTCAGATACACCAGAAGAGAGCATCACACCTTACTACAGGTGGTTGTGAGCCACCATGTGGTTGCTGGGAATTGAACTCAGGACCTCTGGAAGAGCAGTCAGTGCTCTTAACTTCTGAGCCTCAACCATCTCTCCAGCCCCTCATTGGTACTTTATAACTGTAATTTTGTTGCTGTTATGAATTGTAGTGTGAATCTCTGTGTTTTTCCATTGTCTTAGGTGACCCCTGTGAAAGGGTTGCTTGACCCCAAAGAGGTCATGACTCACAGGTGGAAAACAGCTGCTCTAGTCCATGAACCAGAACTAACCCTGAGTTTGGAGAATGTCTTCACTCAGCTTCCTGTTTGTGTTGGAGTCGGGTCAGAATTACCTTTATCATCTATCTCCCTACCGATCATCTGTCTGTCTGTCTGTGTGATTTCCTCTCTATTGCAGTATATGAGCAGGCATGTGTGTATATGTGTGTTTGTGTGTGAATGAATCATGAGAAAAGTGTGGAAGCTAGACATGTGTGCATGCATACATGTGTGTATGTAGATACAAACCACGACACACCTGTGGATGAATGATGTGTAAGTGTGTGTGAGTCGGTGTACAGAAACCATTAAACACATGTGGAAGCCAGACAAGTGTGTGTGCACATGTGTGTGTGTGCATGCATGTGTGCATGTGTGTTTATATGCATATGTTTGTACATGTGTGTGCATGTGTGTGCATGTTTATATGTATGCATGTGTGTATATGTGTGTATACTCAAACCATGACACACCTGTGGAAGCATGATGTGTGTGTGTGAGTGGGTGTACAGAAACCATTAAACACATATGATGTGTAAGTGTGTGTGACTCGGTGTACAGAAACCATTAAACATATGTGGAAGCCAGACAAGTGTGTGTGCACATGTGTGTGTGTATGCATGCATGTGTGTATCTGTGTTTGTATACATGTGTTTGTACATGTGTGTGCATGTGTGTGTGCATGTTTATATGTATGCATGTGTGTATGTGTGGGAATACTCAAACCATGACACACCTGTGGAAGCAGGGGGACAGCTTGCAGTAGTTGCTTCTCTTTGCACCATTTGTGTCCCTGGAATGGAGCTCAGGTCGCCAGACTTGGTAGCAAATGCGTTTACCGGCTAAGTCATCTTGCTGGTTCCAGAATAACCTTTTTTTTTTTTTTAATTAAAAAATGTAGCCAGGCAGTGGTGGCGCACACCTGTAATCCCTGCACTCTGGGAGGCAGAGGCAGGCAGATCTCTGAGTTCGAGGCCAGCCTGGTCTACAGAGTGAGTTCCAGGACAGCCAGGGCTACACAGAGAAACCCTGTCTCGAAAAACAAAAACACAACAACAACAACAACAAAAGCAACCAAAAAAAAAAAAAAAACCAAACAAACCCAAACCCATGCATTTGTGTGGGCTGAAGCGAGCACTTGCGTGGGCTCAGGGGCACTCGCTGCTCTTGCAGAGGGAGCCCACGCTTGGTTCCCAGCACCCACACCGGTGGACCACAGTCACCTGTAACTTCAGCTCCTAGGGATCTGATGCATTCTCTGGCTTCCCAGGTACACACACACACACACACACACACACACACACACACATGAAAATTAAAATTTAAAAATAGAAAAAATGTATTTGTTAAATGCTTTGCAAAATTTTATACTCTGAAGGACTTTTTAAAGTTACTTTTTCTGTGGGCAGTGAGAGGCTCCGTGGGCGAAGGCCCTCACCTCCCATCTTGTTTAGAGACACAGCCTCTGACTCGAGGCGCGATACACTAGGCTAGCCCACCCATGAGCTTCCAGAGATTCTGGTCTCTGCTTCCCAGATAGCCCTAGGGCTGCCAGGATTGCAGATGCACAATACCATTACTGGTGGCTTTAAATGCGACCTGGGTATTCAAATCCGGGTCTTCTTGCTTGGGCAGCGCTTTCTTTTCTTTTCTTTTCTTTCTTTTTTTCTTTCTTTCTTTCTTTCTTTGAATTTGGTTTTTTTTTGAAACTATGTAGACCAGGCTGGCCTCG
Organism: Apodemus agrarius; assembly: GCA_964023405.1. Taxonomy (NCBI): domain Eukaryota; kingdom Metazoa; phylum Chordata; class Mammalia; order Rodentia; family Muridae; genus Apodemus; species Apodemus agrarius. The sequence goes on along the minus strand of OZ030009.1, from coordinate 5,734,507 downwards.
AACTCAGAAATCCGCCTGCCTCTGCCTCCCAAGTGCTGGGATTACAGGCGTGCGCCACCACGCCCGGCTTGGGCTGTCTCAACAGTACTTGATTAACAAAGAAGCAACATCCAGTAACTTAAATACTTTTTTAAAAATGTAGCTTGGACTGGAGAGATGGCTCAGTGGTTAGGAGCACCGACTGTTCTCCTGAAGGTCCTGAGTTCAAATCCCAGAAACCACATGGTGGCTCACACCCATCTCGTAATAAGATTTGACTCCTTCTTCTGGAGTGTCTGAAGACAGCTACACTGTACTTACATATAAAAAATAAATAATAAATGTTAAAAAAAAGTATCTTAGTTGGAATGAACCAGTTTTCTCCTCTCTTTTCTGTAAAACAAAAACAAAAAACGTGGTGGGCGCAGGTGGGGCGGGGAGGTGGGCTTCCATCCACAGGGCCCCTCTCTTTTGCCTCCTACATATTCTCGGAGTTGATAGTTCAGGCCTCTTAAAGGGATGCAGCACTGAATGGGGACCCAGTTCTAATACCTCATCTCCAGGACTCTGACTACTGTCTGAGGGCTAACGTGCCTCCAGAGTCCCAATTAGAAGCACACTGAATTTGTTTTCATCAGCACTGCCTTCCCCTTAAGAACAGAAAAACAACCGTTGTACCGACCCCGGGGGTCGGGAGAGGTTATTATCCAGAAGAGACTGAGGGGGAGGCTTGCCCGCCTCTGGTGTCAGTCTTAGTATGTCACCCTCGGCGATATGACTCAGGACAGAGGTAAGGTGACAGGGTGCTGTTCCCCGGAACCCCGACATCCTGGAAGATGTTTTACAACGCCTCCCTGGCCAGCCAGAGGACTCAGCTTCGGGGAGGAGGTGAACCGGAAGCTGTGACACCTGCCCAGGTGGCCGGGAACAGGCCTGGGCTCAATAAACAGAGCAGATGCTGGGTGCAGATTTTACCACACTGTTTCTCCCTCTAGGCCCGTGGCTGCTGCGCCCCGGAGGTTCCATTCTCAGCTTAATTCACTAAACACCCAAGAAGAACAAAGGTCTCCGTGCCTGCCTAGAGCCCCCAGCCTGGGCACTAGGATCAACCTGGGGCCTAAGCAGCATTGCTCCCGGCGCAAAGCCGCGGAGCTGGGCGGAAGGCGCAGGAGGAAACGCCCGGTACCTGTGCGTCCAGACGGGAGGCATCCCTTTCCCAGGCTGGGCTCCTGGTTCTCCGGGGTACAGCTCCGTCCCAGCCCGGCGCCCCCGGCCCCGCCGCGGCAGCTGCAGCATCACCCCGCGGGGCGGGGCCGTGACGTCACGGCTGCATCCCGCCGCTCGGTCCCGCAGAGCATCCTTAAAGCAGCCGGTTGGCTGTGCACTTTTGGGGACAACCGGAATCTATAGGCAGAATGCAGGAGTGGGAGCCACTATGACTTTGTTGGGCCAGTCCCACCCCCCTCAAAAAAAAAAAAAAAAACCTAAAAGAAAAAAAGACAGACATATAATAGTTTATGTTTGTTTTTTTATGGTCATAAATGTATTATAAAACCACTTGCCGGGGCCAGCGACTGTTTTTCTCCATTCTCATTGTAAAGGAAATACATACATTTTTTTGTGTCTTCAATTCTAAGTAAATAGTCGTTCATATATTTATAGATAAGCACGTACTCTCTAAATATTGTGCCCATTGCACTAAACCGATCTCATATTCATTATCCTGACCACAGATCCATCAGGTGGCCAGGCTATGTCAGGCTTTATCTAGACTCTTTGGTGTAAGGAAGAGAGGGGGAAAGCCTTCCTGATCTCAGGGCTGACAGGTTAGAGAGGAATATATGCCTTGGGTAGGATAAATACGATAAATACGTAGGTGCTGGAGAGATGGCTTAGTGGTGACGGGCCTTGTCAAGCAGTCTGGAGATCTGCGTTCCGTCCCTGGAACCCACTAAAGGTGGAAGGACAGACTCGGCTCCATTGATGTGTCCTCTGACCTTCCCCATGGCATCTGTGGTGCACACACACGCACACGCGCACACTCACACACACTGCTCATCTGCACATTAAAGTATATCAATGGTATGTCAGAAGACACAACTCCCTCAGAGTACACAACGTTTCAGATGAAATCGCGAAGGCAGAGAGATCATGGCGACTCTCCGGGGCCTCTGCTGCATCTCCACGACCGCGGCCAAAGTCCACTGTGTGGTCGCGTGGCGCTGAGTCTCCGTTCAGCTTCTGCACGGGGCCCACATGTGTGCAGGAGGACACAGTCTTTACCTGCCTAGCATTGAGGAGGAAGAGAACACCTAAGCTGGCTGTGACTGAACACAAGACAACTCCAGGGAGGGGCCTTACTGGGTGGGGCCTCGAGTTCAGGAGAAGAGCATGGGGCAGAGTGTGAGGCACTACTCACACCACACCCACAATCGGGAGCAGAGACGGAGGCGCCTTCGCGCACGCAGTCCCTCCTCCACCCCTCCCCCCTCCATCCCTCCCTCCTCCATCCCTCCCCCCTCCATCCCTCCCTCTTCCATCCCTCCCTCCTCCATCTCTCCCTCCCTCCTCCATCTCTCCCTCCTCCATCTCTCCCTCCTCCATCCCTCCCTCCTCCATCCCTCCCTCCTCCATCCCTCCCTCCTCCATCTCTCCCTCCTCCATCTCTCCCTCCTCCATCTCTCCCTCTTCCATCCCTCCTCCATCCCTCCCTCCTCCATCTCTCCCTCCTCCATCCCTCCCTCCTCCATCTCTCCCTCCTCCATCTCTCTCTCCCTCCTCCACCCCTCCCTCCTCCATCTCTCTCTCCCTCCTCCATCTCTCTCTCCCTCCTCCATCTCTCCCTCCTCCATCTCTCTCTCCCTCCTCCATCTCTCCCTCCTCCATCTCTCCCTCCTCCATCTCTCCCTCCTCCATCTCTCTCTCCCTCCTCCATCTCTCTCTCTCTTCCATCTCTCTCTCTCTCTCCTCCATCCCTCCCTCCTCCATCTCTCCCTCCTCCATCTCTCCCTCCTCCATCTCTCCCTCCTCCATCTCTCCCTCTTCCATCCCTCCCTCCTCCATCTCTCCCTCCTCCATCCCTCCCTCCTCCATCCCTCCCTCCTCCATCTCTCCCTCTTCCATTTCTCCCTCCTCCATCCCTTCCTCCCTCCATCCCTGTCTCTTTCCACTCTCCCCCTTTTCCTTCTTTTCATGAGGTCTTGTTACACTACCTAAGATGACCTTGAACTCTATGGGTCTATGTTACCATGCTGGTTTAAGTAATGTAAGTGTGTGTGTGTGTGTGTGTGTGTGTGTGTGTATGTGTGTGCGCGCGCATGTGAATGTGCTGGGCTTGGACCCCAGGCCCTCTCACAGGCCCTCTCACGAGCACTGTCACTGGGCTGCCCCACCTGCTGCCTCTGTCTAGGAGCAGGGAGGAGAAGCTCGGAGAGGGTCGGTTCCCGGGGTGGGGACAGGCGCTTGTGAAACAAGCTGTATTCCTATTCTGCAAAGACCACGAGGCTCTTGGTGGGAAACAGAGGGTCAGGGTGGGTGTGGGGACAGGTGGGACAGGAGGCCAAGGCCTGGCCTCTGTGGGAGAAGAGAGCTTCGCGGGTAGACGTGGCAGGGGACAGGAGGGATGAGGAGGAACTTGTCCTAGCTTGCTCTTCTGTTGCTGTGAGAATCACCGTGACCAAAAGCAACTTAGAGAGGGAAGAAAGGTCTCCTCTGCTTACGCCACCGCCACCGCGCATCCCGGAGGGGAGCCACGGCAGGAACTGAGAGGGGGTCATGGTGGAACACTGTTAGGGACCGTCCACACAGCTTGCTCCCACGGCTCCCACCCCCCAGGCCCTCCTGCCCAGGGATGGTCCCACCTGCAGTGGGTGGAGCAAACAAGAGAATGCCAGGGCAGTTCCTGCCTCTGTGTCTTCCGTCTAGGGATTTGAGGAGCACGATTACCCTAGCTTTGGAAACGTGTTTGAGACATAGTCACCTGTAGCCAGGCTGGCCTGGAACTCACTGTGTAACTAAGCATGGCCTTGAACCCCTGATCTTCCTCCTGCCTCTACTTCCCAAGTGCTGGGATTAAGGGTGTATGCCTTCACGGCAGGTTTATACAGTGTTGGAGACTGAGCCCAGAGCCTCGTGCGTGTGAGGCAAACGCTACCAACTAAGGCAGGGCTTTCGCTGGCGGTGGAGGCTCCCCCTGAAGTCCTGTGGAGACGCTACCTTTCACATCCAAGACTTGGACCTGGAGACATGGCCATATTTAATTGCAGGGAAGCTAGAACCTCCGTCCAGAAGAGGAAATGGGGATGGGGGTGGGGGTGGGGCAGCAGCAGGTGCCTGAGGAGACAAAGGCTCCAGAAGACAAAGGTTGGTGGTATCCAGTTTCTTATTGTCACACTAGGGTTTTCCAGCGGGAGAAAGGGCTCAAAATCTAGGCATTGTTGAGAGAAGGGGGGGGGGGGAAGAATTAAAAAAAATTCCTTTGTCCTTTTACCTTCCAAATCTAGAAACTTCCTTTTCATTTTATTTTTTGACCCTTCCAGGGACAGAAGAGAGCCAGGTGTTTTGTGTTTGCTTTTATTTTTGTTACTTTGGATACTCCTGTCTACATAGTAAATTTAGACAGGAGATCAGGCAGGGCTGAATTTGGCAAGGGAACCCTGACCCTGTATGCGGTGTCGCGATTCCTCCCAGCCTCGGTGGTAAAAGAACTGTCCATCAGGCCAGAAGTCACACGGAGCTTGGAAGAAAGACCCAGGGACACTCCACGAGACCAGACTATCTGCGTCAAATCTCAGAAGCTCACAGAGCTCACAGGGGCCTACGCACGCGCGATCAGGAGCTCCTGCATAACGACCCACCTCCCTTCAGAGTTCACAGGAGCCACGGTGACTCCCAGTGGCTGTCAACATTAGGACCAGGGTGACAACATTAGGAATGAGAGACCCAGAGGAGCCAGGCGGTGGGAACCGGCACTCCACGTGTCCACTAGGTGGCGCCAGAGCCCCACCTTCGCGCAGGCAGCTGAGGCTTGAAAGCTGCACTTACCCACCTTAGCGCTAGGGCTTAAAAAAAAAAATCACCTGTTCTTTTTGAACAGGCTTTTCCCTGCAAAGCACGGAGCCACTTAGGGTTTTCTCAGACCACATGCTTGCTCTTTCTATTTATTTATTTAAAAATTCAAAGATTTTCTTATTTTATGTATATGAATGCTCTGCCTGCATATATGGGTATGCACAATGTGTGTACCTGGTACCCACAGAGGTCAGCAGATGATATTGAGTCCCTTGACCTGGAGTCCTTCTACCAGCTACCGTGTGGGTGCTGGGACTTGAAGCTGAGTTCATCTCTGTAAGAGCAACACTAGCTCTTAACCACTGAGCCATCTCTAACCCCTCGTTTTTATTTTTAAGTTATGTCTATGTGTCTTGTGCGAGGATATGTGTATCTGTGTGCAGGTACCCGTGGCGTCCACGGGAGGGCGCTGGATCCCCAGAGCTGGAGTTCCAGGTGGTTGCGAATTGCTGGGAACTGAACTCGGCACCTCTCCAAGAACAGTATCCAGCCACCTCTTCCGCCCCTACAGCAAGTAGATCTTAGGCTAGCCACTGTGTTGATCTCTCTGTGGGCAGGAGAGGCTGCCAACAGTTGGGTTGGAGTGGGAGCCTGAGGGTGGAGTAGAGGGATGTGGAGAAATGCTCTTCCTCCGCAGCTGTGCAACCACACGCGGTGAGCCACACCCTTCGGTCCCTGGCGTGGGTCCTTTATCCTTGTTTCTAATGATCTGTGGAGCGTCTGGGGCTGGGAGGCAGAGTTGGGGCTGGGGGAGTCAACAAAACCACTGGCGACCTCACACCCCGGGGGCTTGGGTTCTCGTGCGTGCGTTGTGGGACCGGAAATGGAAGCCTGCTGCGCGCTCTGCGCTGCTGTCCCTCCCCTTCGAGAACATTATTGGATGCAGGATAGACAGGGTAGGTGTCTTAGTTAGGGTTTCACTGCTGTGAACAGACACCATGACCAATGCAAGTTTTATAAAAGACAACATTTAACTGGGGCTGGCTTACAGGCTCAGAGGTTCAGTCCATTGTCCTCAAGGCAGAAACATGGCAGCATCCCGGCAGGCATGGTGCAGGAGCTGAGAGTTCTACATCTTCATCTGAAGGCTGCTAGTGGAAGTCTGACTTCCAGGCAGCCAAGGTGAGGGTCTTAAGCCCACTCCCACAGGGACACACCTATTCCAACAAGGCCACACCTCCTAATAGGGTCACTTCCGGGGCCAATCATATACAAACCAGCACAGTAGGTTAACCCACCATTCACAGGGGGCCAGTGTTCAAGACCACCCTGTTAGACTCCCTGCTTCCTTCCTTCCTTCCTTCCTTCCTTCCTTCCTTCCTTCCTTCCTTCCTTCCTTCCTCTTTCTTTCTTTCTTTCTTTCTTTCTTTCTTTCTTTCTTAACAGGGCTTCTCTGTGTAGCCCTGGCTGTCCTGGAACTCACTCTGTAGACCAGGCTGGCCTCAAACTCAGAAATCTGCCTGCCTCTGCCTCCCAAGTGCTGGGATTACAGGCGTGCTCCGTTGCTTTGATTCTTGAAGGTTATCTGCATCTACAATGCACACTGCTGAAGTTCACTGCATTCCAGGAGGATGCCCGGGGATATCTGCTCAGATATCTGGTCTGCAGGCTCACTGGACACAACGCTACTGTGGGCATTATACCCTGCACAGGTGCACATGGTGTGTGTGGGGGCATGGGGGGGGGTGCTAGGCATGGGGTGGGGGGAGGGCAACCGGCGGGGTGCACACCCAGGAGTTGCAGTTTGGGGCAGACATCTTTCATGTCTGTCCAAAGGCTGTGCTCATCGGCACTCCTGGAGGCAGGCGGTGAGGACCGTCCACTCGCTCGCCCCTCTTCGGTGTCTTTCCTGTTGGGTAGATGGACACACACAGGTCCTGATTTAAATTTCCAGGCGACTACAGGGCGTCAGCACCTCATATTAATGTCATTTTAGTTTCTCCTCTGCAGCATGCTCGGGCAAGCCTCCGTCCATCTTTCTGCTGCCCGTCTGCCTGTCTTAATAATTTACGAGTGTTCATGTGTGTGTTGGATAGAGTCATTTGCAAGGCTGTAATTTCAATGAAGTATCAATGGGTGTTGTTTATGGGACGCCCTGGGCTCCTGGCTAGGAAATCCTCCCTTCCCTGGAGGTTGTGAACATCTTCTGTGTCATCTAGCAATGCCGCTGTCCTGCTTAACTTTTACGCGTCCTTTACCCAGGATGGGCTTTCATTCTTAGCGTGGGCCAAGTGTCTGCCACTACGTCCATCTGTTCAAATCTCCTGAGCCCACAGAGAATCTGGGTGTGGCAGCACAGAGAATCTGGGTGTGGCAGCACGTGCCGGCAATCCCAGCACTCAGGGATTAAATCCCAGACAGACGGACCTCTGGGGACTCACTGCCAGCTAGCGGGGCACAGTGGTAAGCCTCGGGTGCAGTAGGAGACACTGTCAGAGGCAGAAAGGCGGAGCTGGCAAGGAGTAAAGGGGCTTGGTGCTTGCAGCAGGAACCCACCTGCACACCTCCCCCTGCACACCTCCCCCTGCACACCTCCCCCTGCACACCCTCCCTGCACACCCCCCTGCACACCCCTCACACCTCCCCCTGCACACCTCCCCCTGCACACCCCTCACACCTCCCCCTGCACACCTCCCCCTGCACACCCTCCCTGCACACCCCCCTGCACACCCCCCTGCACACCTCCCCCTGCACACCCCTCACATCTCCCCCTGCATACCCTCACATCTCCCCCTGCACTCCTCCCCCTGCACACCTCCCCCTGCACACCTCCCCCTGCACACCTCCCCCTGCACACCTCCCCCTGCACACCTCCCCCTGCACACCCCCCTGCACACCTCCCCCTGCATACCTCCCCCTGCACACCTCCCCCTGCACACCTCCCCCAGCCCTTTCCTGGAGTCCCCCTCCTGAATACTTGCTCCCCTCCTGCAACCCTCGTGGGCGTCCTCAGACCTGCTCGTCTGTCCTATGGAGTCTGAACTTACTGACACGGCGGCTCAGCTGTTATTGCTTCTTTGTTGACCCTAAACAACTCTACAGTGCTTGGCCAAGACCTAGCTCTCAGGAAGCACCTCTGACATGTTGCCTGACAGAGGCTGATTGACCCGCTGCTGCTTCAGACACTCGTTTCTTCGTGTAGGAACCCGTGACCTTGTATTTGATTTTTCCCAGGTACTGTGTGGCTGGCCAATGTCAGGTGACCTCTCGACTTTCATAGTCTTTTGTTGTTGTGTTCCTATATCAGGATTCCCGAGAGTGAGTAAGTTATTAAGAACAGAAGGTTAAACGCCAGGCGTGGTGGCGCACGCCTGTAATCCCAGCACTTGGGAGGCAGAGGCAGGCGGATTTCTGAGTTCGAGGCCAGCCTGGTCTACAGAGTGAGTTCCAGGACAGCCAGGGCTACACAGAGAAACCCTGTCTTGAAAAACGAGAGAGAGAGAGAGAGAGAGAGAGAGAGAGAGAGAGAGAGAGAAGTTAAATTCTTTGGGGGAAATGTTAGGGAAGGAGCCGATTCTGACCCCAGGATCCTCCCCTCCCCCTCCTTGATACCTATTTGACTTTGACGTATGTCATGTTAGGTTGGAACTGGGTGCTAACCGGCGCACAGTTCTCTAATCTCACACCCAGTAGCAGACCCCCGCCAGGGCTACGCCTTGAGTCTGTGATGGGCTCCCTGAACTTCAGGAAGGGAACAACGCTAAATCACTGAGGCACCTCTCCCCGTCGCTCGAGGCCTAGTCCTCGTAGCCCACTCTTCTAGCCCTGCTTCTACGGAGAAGGGTAAACGGCCTCTCAGAGTGTGTAAAGCGAATATCCTAGGTATCTGGATTCCATGGGAACCTAGAAATCCAGAGACTTCAGACACCAAGGAGTTAAGCGCGCGCGCACACACACACACACACACACACACACACGGATATAACTAAGGTGCCTTTCATCCTTAGCTCCCTGACATATTTTAGATTCCTTCCTTATTTCGCCACAGTGCAAGACTATCCTCCCACCCTTACCTAGATACCTTGAAGCAAGCTTCCTCGCCTTGCTGGTGGGAACTCAAAACTCTCCCTCTAGACACTCCATTCAGCACCTCCTGTGGCCCCGGGACCCTCCTCGGTGTTGGGGTGGGTCTTCTATCCCGAGACCTCGTGGCTCAAGCTAGGCATGCTCGCATCTGCTACAGCGTCCACTGAGAGGCCACTGCTTGGGAAGGGCCGGGGAGAAGTTACGAGAAACAGTTTGCTGACTGCTCTTCCAGCAGGAACCGTGGCCTGGGCACGTGGGAGCGGCGAGGTCCAGGGCCGGAGCGAGCTCTGACTGAGGGGCCAGCAAGGTCTGTGCCGGCTTGGGTTCAGATCACCAGCCCCCACCCCCACCCCCACCCCCACCCCGCGTTCGCTGGCACACAACTGCAACCCTGGCGCTACAGAGGTGGCTCCTGGGGGCTTGCTGGCCAGCCCACTTAGCCAAAGTTTCAACCTTCAGCTTCAGTGAGTGGCCCTGTACCAAAAAATAAGGTGGAAGGGGCTGGAGACACGGCTCGGCAGGTAAGCGCTCAGGGGTTTGTTCCCTGACCAAGTGGAAGCTCACGTGGAACTGTGGTTCCCGGGATCCAGCGCCCTCTTCTGGCCCCTGGGAGCACTGCATGAATGTGGTTCACATAAGCTCAAGCAAGCACGTACACATATACATCAAAAGAATATTCTTCAAAAGGTAGGGAAGATGCCTGGTGTTGACTTCTGGACCACACACACACACACACACACACACACACACACACACACGTGCGTACGCACACCTGAACACACATCGACATACAACCAAGAAGTGTTGAAGATTATTTGCTATGGAAGCAGCTGGAAAGTTTCATTGGCCTCAGAGTCTTCTGCTGGTCTGTAGTAAGACTTCTGTCGCTGGGCAGTGGTGGCGCACGCCTTTAATCCCAGCACTTGGGAGGCAGAGGCAGACAGATTTCTGAGTTCGAGGCCAGCCTGGTCTACAGAGTGAGTTCCAGGACAGCCAGAGCTACACAGAGAAACCCTGTCTTGAAAAACCAAAAACCAAAAAAAAAAAAAAAAAAAAAAAAAAAAAAAAGAATTCTGTCAACTCGAGGTGGGATCATGTCGGGGGCACAGGAGTCCTAGTATGTCATATTTAATGTTTTAAACTGTTGTTAGGGGCCTGGAGAGATGGCTCAGTGGTTAAGAGCATTAACTCTTCTTCCAAAGGTCCTGAGTTCAATTCCCAGCAACCACATGGTGGCTCACAACCGTCTATAATGGGATCTGATGCCCTCTTCTGGAGTGTCTGAAGACACATGCCCACAGTGTTCTCATATAAATAAAATAAATTGTTGTTAGGAACGCCTCCCCGAACTATTTCTAACTGTGTTTCAGTCAGAGTCCCAGCTTTGGGGCTGCACCGTCACTCAAAGGTCAGAGAGTCGCAGCAGAGGGCTCTGCAGGATCCCCAACCACTCTGGGGGTTTTAGGTGACTATGAGCACACAGGAGCCTGAGGAGGCCAGCAGAAGCTAGAGGGGCCTCCGGGACTGGAGTGACAGGTGTTTGTGAGCTGCCCAGGGCGGGTGCTGGGAGCTGAACTCAGGTCTCTCCGAGTGTCCCGCACTGCTGAGCCTTCTCTGCAGAATGAGGTGACAGGAAGATGTCAGCTCTCTCCCAGCGACTCACAGAGACAGGCAGAGCGGGCTACACCGTGGCTGCCGTGTTTGATCACTGTGTGCCGCTGTGCATTACAAAGTGCCTCCAAAGCGAGAGGGACTCAGCTGAAGGGGCTTGACCCTTTCCCAGACGCTGAGAGCGGGTTGCCCAGCCTGTTCTGAGCCTCCGAAAGCAACATTGTTGCTCTCCTGGGGCAGCTCAGGTCAATCTGCTTAGAGTTGAGGACTTTAAACTCTTGGCTGAAAAGTCGTTTTCTATTTCCCAACCCTATGTCTTTTCAGCAATGTGCTCTCTCTCTCTCCCTCTCCCTCTCCCTTTCTCTCTCTCCTTCCATCCCTCCCTCTCTGTCTCTTTCCCTTCCTTTCTTTCTTTAAAAAAAAAAAAAAAGATTTATTATTATATGTGAGTACATTGTTGCTGTCTTCAGACACACCAGAAGAGGGCATTGGAGCCCATTACAGATGGTTGTGAGCCACCATGTAGTTGCTGGGAATTGAACTCAGGACCTCTGGAAGAGCAGTCAGTGCTCTTAACCGCTGAAACATCTCTCCAGCCCTCTTCCTTCCTTCCTTCCTTCCTTCCTCCCTCCCTCCCTCCCTCTCTCCTTTCCTTCCTTCCTTCCTTTCTTTCTCCCCCTTTCTTTCCTTCTCCTCTTTCTCCTCCTTCTCTCTCTTTCAAAAGAATACTTAAAAATTTAAAGTTCATGTGTATGTGTTGTGTGTTGTGTGTGTGAGAGAGAGTTTGGTGTGTTTGGTGTGTGTGCAGTTGCCCACAGAAGGCAGTGGATAGATATGTGCAAGTAGGTGCAGTTGCCCATGGAGGCCAGAAGAGGGCGTTTTGCAGCATTTGCTGGAGCTAGAGTTACAGGCAGCTGTGAGCTGCTTGATGCGGGTTCTGAGAGCAGGCTCTATTCAGGAACCAAGCATGAGAGCTGATGCTATGAGAAGAACTTTCTAGAACCCAAACGGAGCTGGGCGGAGGAAGGGAGCCAGTGCCTTGGTCCCTGCTTCCTGCCCTGGGTCCCTGCCTGTGGCCTTGAACCCAGCTCAGAGGCAGTTCCTGTCAGAGTGCTGGGATTACAGGCATGCGCCACCACCGCCCAGCGGGTGGATGTGTACTAATGGTCTCCCCTGTACCACTGGAGTCCTCTCTCCCACAGCGTTCACGGGAGTGTTTACTTCTCGTGCGTCCCTTGCATGAGCTGGGGTCTGCTCTCTCCCCGGGGGGCCTCCTCTCCTTGGTCTCTTGGGCTCCTGCAAAGCAGGTCTTCATTCCTGATCATCTTCCCATAGGACCCTTGGGCTAGCCTGTGCCCTCTGGCGTTCCTGGGGCCTAGGATGACAGTCTCTTGACACAGGCTGAGGCCGTGGGCTGGCCCTGACCTGATTCAGCTCTCTTCTCTGCTCTCCAGCTCTGAGAAGCCCACTGCACTAAGAAGTTGGTTTCCCTTCCAGCCCTCGCTGTCCTCGGGGTGGGCCTCAGATGGTCAGAACCTTCCTGTCTGTTCTAACAGCCGGCTCCCTGCTCCCTGCAGAGGCTGGGGTTCTAATCTCAAACTTTCTGGAAAGGATAGCTGAGGTCTTTGGGAGGTTGGTTTGTGAGGACGGGCTCAGGCGACTTTGTCCCTGGCTGTGCCTTCAAGCCTCCCGTGAACACCCTCGCCCTTTACTGGACGGCTAGGAGGTCAAAAGGGGTCTGCTGCTCAGAGCCGTGCGCACCCAGCTGGGCGCTTAGCTTTATAAACAAACTCGTAAACATTCCTTACCCTCCGAAGGGCACCTCTGCTGGCTGCGGCCAGGCTTTTCCTACTCGCTTCTAAACCACCCGGCTGCCAATGTTCCAGTTGCAAGAAGGGAAAACTTCCACCTGACCCGTGGCGGAGGGGGGTGAGGCCCTGGCAAGCCGGAAGTGATGAACACAACACGTTTATAAAATTCCAACTACATAGGCCTCGCCAGCGGGCCTAGCCAGACTGCAAGTGGCAAAATTGACAGCGCTGTGTGGGCGGCTGGGCGGCTGGGCGGCTGGGGCCAGGTCACACAGCGGAAAGACTAAGCTGGGATGACAGGAGAGACCTGGGGACACACAGAGGCTCCGGGGAGGACAGATTTCCACCAGATAACAGGAGCCCCCAGAGAGGTCAAAATCAGAAAGCCAAGCCGTGTGGTGATAGTGGCCTGTACTTCAGAAACTGAGGCAGGAGGATTGAGAACTTGGATTACACAATGAGAGTCTGTTTCTGTAGGTAGGCAGACAGACAGACAGACAGATGGGTAGATAGATAGAGGAGTTGAGCATTTTAAATGCCGAAAGTGTATCAGCTTGTCCTCTGCCTGCCTTCCAGAAACTTAGAATGGTAAGATACCAAAGGCAAAACAATCATTTCTTAATTTTGCCTTCGTATAATTTTTATCACTTATCAAATGTGAAAGCAAATTTGCTTACTTACATTTATTTACATTAGTTTATTGCAACAGACTCAAATAAAGCCACTCAAATGTAGCCAAATAACATTTGAAATTTGCTCTTCGAAATCTTCAGATTTCGATACAATGTATTTTGAGCACATCTAACCACTGTGATTTTTTTTCTCCCCTTCTTGGCGCCAGTCAGACATAGCTCAAGCTTGCTGCGCGTACCAGAGGACGGCCTTAAGGCCTGTGCTGGCTCAGGCTCTGCTGGCAGTCAGACCCAGGGCTCTGTCCAGACAGGCCAGCATTCCACAGACCGAGCCAGGCCCCCAACTCTATGTGTCCTTAAAGAAAAATGTGTAGCCGGGCAGTGGTGGAGCACACCTTTAATCCCAGCACTTGGGAGGCAGAGGCAGGTGGATTTCTGAGTTTGAGGCCAGCCTGGTCTACAGAGTGAGTTCCAGGACAGCCAGGGCTATACAGAGAAACCCTGTCTCGAAAAACAAACAAACAAACAAACAAAAACAACAAAAACAAAATGTGTAATGAATTTATTTTATGTGTCTGAGTGTTTGTTTTGCCTGAATGCATCTGTATGTGTGTGTGTATGTGTGTGTGTGTGTGTGTGCGCGCGCGCGCCATACTTGTGCCTGGTAGAAATCAGAAGAAGGCACTGGATTCTTGGAACTTGAGCTATGGATGTGAGACATTACACAGTACGCCATGTGGGTTCTGGGTCCCAAACCCTTTAGAAGAGCAGCCAGGGCTCTAACCACCGAGCGATCGCCTCAGCCCACTATTTGTTGCTAACCTCAAGACTTTCTAATATTTTTTTTTCTTCCTGTAAAGTGGATTAGCCTTCACTCTCTTTGTATTTATTAAAAGATCGTATTGGATAGTTTTATGTCAACTTGACCCAGCTAAAGTCCTCTGAGAGGAGGACACCTCAATTAAGAAAATACCTCCATAAGATCAGGCTGCAGGGCATTCCTTCAATTAGTGATTGACAGGAGAAGACCCAGCCCACTGTGGGTGGGGCCACCCCTAGTCCTGGGTTGTATAAGAAAGCCGGCTGAGCAAGCCAGTAAGCAGCACCCCTCCAGGGCCTCTGCATCAGCTCCTGCCTCCAGATTCCTGCCGTTTAAGTTCCTGTCCTGACTTCCTTCAGCGATGACCAGGACGGTGACAGTGTGACCCTTTCCTCACGTCTTGCTTTGGTCATGGTGTTTGATCATAGCCATAGAGACCCAGAAGGTTTATTATCTTAAGTCTGCGTATGTGTCTGTGTGTAGGTTTTACCACGTGAGTGCAGGTGCCCTCGGTGGACAGAGACATCAGACAGCCTACCGGCAGTTGTGAGGGTCTGGGAACTGAAATAGGGTCCCTGCATAACCAGTACGTGCCCTAGGAGCTCTCCTTCCAGCCTCTGCCCCTCTGCTTTCTCGATAGAGTCCTTTGTTACACACGAGTTTCTAGTTGGTGGGCCCAGTGTCCCTCCCGGCCCTCGGTGCTTGTGCTTTGGAAGAGTGTACCTAATACAAGGTAACCAAGTCTGGAGCCCGTGTCTTCTTTGACATGTGGTGTGATTCTGGCTCCTCAGTTAGTGAGGACGCCAAAGTCGCTGAGACCTTCACAAACACTAACATAAGCTGGCCAGATGCTGGACTCTAAAGTCTTACAGGAGCCAAACGGAGCACAGGATGTTCCCTGAAAGCAGTAAAACAAGCTGGAGATCGGGAATGCTGTCGGTGCTGCGGTATCCCGCCTTGTATCCCGTCATCCGGAGCTGTAGACGGGAGAGAGGCTTGTGAGTTTGACGCCAGCCTGAGGTAGGAAGCAAGACTACGTGAGAGAAGAGGTGAGGCCAGCCAGGGCCTCCATTCAGAAAGCGCTTGCTTCATAGATGTGAGCACAGCACGCTCGTGAGGAGCTGGACACAGACCCTCACATGGCCGGAGGTGTCTTCTGGGGAACTCCAGATCCCGCCAGAGTGAGCACGAAGAGAAACAGCACAATTATTATTCTGACTGACCACGTTATCAGAATCTGGAGAATCATACAGTCATCTCAAAAGACAGAGGAAGCCGGGTATGGCGGTGCATACCTTTAATCCCAGCACTTCCAGTCGGAGGGATTTCTGTGAGCTTGAGACCAGCCTGGCCTGGTTTACATAGAGAGTTCTAGGCCAGTCAGAGAGCTGTATTGTGAGATCGTTGTCCAAAACAAAACAAAACAAAACAAAACAGCTTGAGAAAAATTATTCCTAAATCCTAAGGATAATGGCCATCTTGAGCAGATCAGGAGAAGGAAGGAATATGTTAGAAAACACATTTACCGAGCCAGGCACTTGGGAGGCAGAGGCAGGTGGATTTCTGAGTTCGAGGCCAGCCTGGTCTTCAGAGTGAGCTCCAGGACAGCCAGGGCTACACAGAGAAACCCTGTCTCGAAAAACCAAAAAAAAAAAAAAAAAAAAACTGCTTTATGTGTGTGTGTGTGTGTGTGTGTGTGTGTGTATGTGTATATACACACACATATATGTGTGTATGTTATGTGTGTATGTATATATATGTATATGCACACAATACTGATAATTTATTTATTTTACACTTATTTAGTTATGTATTTGCATTCATTTACTTTTTTTGCACAGTGCGAATGTGGAGGTCCGAGGATTGCTTACAGGACTCGGCCTACTCCTGCCGCCATGTGGCTCCCAAGGATAAACTGGTTATAAGTCTCAGCTGCAAGAACCTTTATCAACTGAGCCATCTCATTTGCCCAATATATTCTTTTTATAAGTTATACAACCATATATACCTATTTGTTTACGTATTGCTAGGCTATATAATCATAACCTCTATATTTATCTATTCATGGCCGTCCTGGAACTTGATAGGTAGACCAAACCGTCCTGTAACAGGGATCCTCCTGCCTCCACCACGCCCAGTTCAAAAGCCATTTTTACTTTATGCATGTGTAGAGACTGTCTAAACTGTCTGTCTGTACATGCGTGTACACGCGTGCAGATGCCTGTGGGGGCCAGACGAGGGTGTCAGAGTCTCCAGGGCCAGCGTTGCGGGTGGTTGTGAGCTAGGTGATGTGGATTCTGGGAACCAAACCTGGGTCCTCTGTAAGGAGACGCGAGAGCTCGGAACCAGACCAGCGTCTGTGCAGCTGTGTCCCCACGCTCTCAGTACGCCATCCGTCCACTTACTGCAGCCAGTGAAATAATGTCCGGCAAGCGGCTCGATTCGCACCCTGCTGAGGCAAATTTTCCATTTTCTCCTCGTAGACTTGAGGCAATCTCCTTAATTGGTTCCCAAGAAGTGAAGGGTCAGGGTGGGGCCAGGGTGTCATTTTATCCACTAGCAACATGGTTTTCCTCTGGTTATTTTAGCCACAACAACATGGTGGAGGTGACTTCTGTTCCCCGATACAGTCCTACACCGCGGCAGGAGTGTGTTGGACATCTGGGTTACTATCGTGTGCTGTGTGGTTGTTAGTCTAGCAGGAGCCTCTCCAGATACCATCTATGCTGATATAAATGGAGACACTTGCTTTGTGTTGCTTGTGGCCAAGCTGGGGGCTTGCTGAGCTGTGTGGTGCTTGTCTGGATTCCCTTAGTTGGAGGCTGGGGGTCTCTTAGTGTTAGGGCTCTTGTCTGGCCTCTGGTTCAGGGCTTTCCTGGCACACAGAAGGCCCTGGGCTCCATCTCTTGGGCTCAACTGCCTTCTGTTCTTCCGTTTCTGAAGGGCAACATTCCTGCTGCTCTGGGCCTTTTCTCTGGTGGCAGCAGGTTGGGGGGGGCACCCATGCCCAGCGTACCCATGGACATGCCTGCACTTTGAGTCCGTATGAAGCCCAATGAAAGCCTCCTCCTCCTTCACTGGACACGAGCAGAAATTTGCCAAACCTGGTTGATATCTACTCAAGGGAGGACGTCCTTGCCTGGGCTACAGACATCTCTAGAACCGTCACCTCGGTATGAGCAAGGCTACTCAAGAGAAACGAACTCTGGAGTCACCAATGTCATGAACTCTGGGAGGAGAGAAAAATATGGAGTCTTCTCTGCCCAGGCTACATCACCTCATGAAAACAGCATGGACTACCGGAGCCACCACCGGCCGCTGACCCAAAACTCAGGGGACAGCGGCGCCTCTTTAAGTCTCCGAGTGACACTTACTCATGGGCTTCTGTGTCATGGTTTATATGAATAAGACTTTCCTGGATTAACTCAGATAAAACTAAATTACCCAGCGAGGGCAGTAATTTTCATTTACAGAAAACTATTACGGCCATAAAACTCTTCACCCGCGACGCTCGCCAGTTCCCGGAGGATGACCAAAGCCTGGTGACAGTGTCTTCCATGAGCTCCCACAGCGGGGGACCAGCCTTTCCCTCCTCCACAGTCCGGCTGGCTCCTGCTCGCCTTGGGACATCTCTTTGAACTTACAAGACATCTCTGTTTTTACCCCTCAGTGATCAATGTTACTTTTATTTTTAAACACATGCAATCATCTATGAAGTCAAGCAGTAAAAAAACCCAAAATGTGACATCACGGAAAAGTGATGCTTCCTCAGTCCTCTGCCCAGTCCTCTCCCCGAGTCCTCTTCCTGCATCGTCTCCCGGAGTCATCTCTGGAGTTGTCTCCCTGAGTTATCTCCACCCCAGACCTCTCCCCAACTGCTCTTCCTCAGTGCTCCCCCCAGTGCTTTCCCAAGCGCTCCTCCCAGTGCTCCCTGTGCTCTCCCTAGTGGTCTCCCCAAGTGCTCTCCCTAAGTCCTCACCCCAGTGCTCTCCCCCAATGCTCCCTGTACTCTCCCTAGTGCTCTCCCACAGTACTCTCCCCAGTGCTCTCCCCCAGTACTCTCCCCCAGTGCTCTCCCCTAGTGCTCCCCCACAGTGCTCTTCCTGAGTGTTCGCCCGTAGTCTTCTCCCCCAGACCTATCACGGTGAGCAGGAGCCATGCTGGGTTCTAGGACACAGGTTACAACAGTCATGTTATTCCCACGTAAGGGTCCTCTTTGTTCTTTATGTGGACTTTGAATGGAGGCACCGGGCTGCAAAGTTTCTTAGAGCTGCACACGGTGTCTGCAAATGTGGTTCCGTTGTCAGACCGCTTGCCTAGCATGCAAGCAGCTCCGGGTTTGCGCCCAAAAACTAGGCTCAAAACTAGGCCTGGGGCGCACATTTGCAGTCCCAAGTACTCAAGCGGCAGAAGCAGGGAGATCAGAAGTTCAAGGTCTCATTGGCTGTCGGGGAGTCTAAAGCCGGCGTGGGCTATGAGACCCCGGCTCCAAATGAAGCAAAGCAAAACAAGCAAATGCGCGTGCGCAGCCCTGTCGGGGACCGCTCTGCATGCTGGTTCAATGGTTCAAGTCTATAGCTACCATGACAGCGGTGCAATGGCTCTGATCAACACTGCTGACAGGGACTTTTCCAGACCGTCTTCCGACTCTCAAACCTCAGCTCACTCTGTTCCTGCTCAGTGGTGGCAGAAGCCCCGTTTCTGACTGTGAGCGGGAAATGTCTCCCCGCAGACTCCACGAACTGTGAGAGTAGCCCAACAGATCTTGCACTTGCTTCCGTTCTTCCGTCTCTCCCTCCTTCCTCCCACCCAAGGCCGAGTGCTCCACCTGCACAGTGGCCCATGGCATCTCCTCCTCGGAGATCTCCCTCTGTCATGGCTTCTTCCTCTTGGGTCTTTGGTATCTCCCACTGCCGTTTCCTCTGACTCCGGACCTTGCTTGTGGCATCCCTGGCTTGGCTTGCCCGTTGTTTGTGGTGGCCACTGCAGTTGGTTTTTCCCCCAGACACCTCCCTTCCCTTTGAACCCTCCTCTGATGGAGGCTGTACACTAGGGGTTTGACGGGAGTGATACAGTCAGCAATCAGGACATATCCTCCAGAGAAACGGCTGGCCTTTGGCTTTTCCTTCTCCCTCCCTCCCTCCCTCCCTCCCTCCCTCCCTCCCTCCCTCCCTCCCTCCCTCCCTCTTACCTCTTCCTCCTCTCCCTCCTCTCCCTCCTCTCTCTCCCTCCCTCCTTGTGAATGAATGGGCTTGGGTATCTTCCTCAGACCCTCTCCACCTTACATGGAGCCCAGAGCTTGCTGGCTTGACTGGTCTCACCGTCCAGCTTCCTCAGGATCCTGTCTCTGCCTCCCGTGCGATGGGGTCACAGTTGGCCCCCAAACCGACCCAGCACTGAGGTGGGCGCTGGGTTCTAAACTCTAGGCCTCCAGCTTGCTCAGCAAGCACTTTGTCTACTGAGCCTTCTCAGCCCCTCATTTCCCTTCTGTGCAGACTGGACTGGCTGGCCTCGGTGAGACAGGTCGTCACATCCTCGTGAGCAATGGAGGGACCCACGGGGAGGCTGACGGATGAGCTCGCGGATCAGAGCCACCGATCGCAGTGCCTGGACTGTAGTTTGAAGCTGGAATGTTCCCCAGAAGCCTCTATGCTGTAGGCTTCGTTCTGAGCTTGAAACATTTAGGAGGACGTGGAGGCTTCCGAGGTGGAGGTTAATGGGGAGGGGCGGGAGTCACTGTGTGCTGGAGAAGGAGATACTATGTCTGCAGTTTAAGGTGGTCTGCATGCTTTTAATTCCAGCTCTTGGGAGGCAGAGGTACCAGATCTCTGTGAGTTCAAGGCCAGCCTGGTCTACAGAGTTACAGGAGAGCCAGGGCTACACAGAGAAACCCTGTCTTGAAAAGGCAAAAAAACAAAAAACAAAAAACAAAACAAAGCCCAAAACAAAAACAAAAACAACCAAAAAAACCAAAAAACAAAAACAAAACACCCCCCCAAACAAACAAAAAACAAAAGCAAAACAAAACAAAAAACATATTTCTAAAACATTTTGTGCATACAGATGTTTTGTCCACATGTATTAATGTACTACATGTGTAACCTGCAGAGGTTAGACGGAGGATCCCCAGAGTCTGGAGTTACAAAGGGTTGTGAGCTGCAGTGTGGGTGCTGGGAACTGAACCCAGGTCCTTTGCAAGAGCAATAAATGCTCTAAACTGCTGAGCCTTTCTTCAGCCCATTGACAAGAACACTGGTAGCCCAGCCTCTTCTTGTCTCTGTGGCTTCTTGGCTGCCGGGATGGGAGCAGCCTCACCAGCCACACCCTCCCACCATGACGCGGCCACAGCGCCATCAACTGTCAGGCTGGGAGCCCTGAAACTGTTAGCTAAAGCAAACCCCACCCCCACCCTGTCCTTCAGGGCCAATCAGCTCAGGTGTGACACTGACTGGCAAGGCCCCAGGGACATGTGCGTGGACCTCTACTCATGGGCAAGAGGCAGGTGCCCTTCTGCTTTGCCAAGTCACTGGGAGCCGGTCTGTGAAAGTGCGGATGTAGATGATCATGACCAACGTGGCATTGCCTCAAAAGACTCAGATAAGATACTCACACAGCTCAGCGACCTACGACTGTGGGTGGCCAAAGCACCGATGTCGCCCTGGCAAAATGGTTGCTGTCCACTGGGCCCTCCAGGAACAGTAGTTTAAACCTACAAACACCCCAAGGGATTTTTGGATACATACTATAGAGAAATTTCTGTGTGTGTGTGTGTGTGTGTGTATAAAAATATATCTCTATATAACCTATATAAATATATATTTTCTCTATAATACATATTATATATAATAAGATAATAAATATGTGCAGTATATATTATATAATATAAAAGTATTATATATTATAAAAGTATTATATATTATACAAATAATATATAAAATATAGTGTTTATAAAATATACTTATGTATTATAGATATATATTATGGAGAAAATAAGACACAGCACTACAGGTCTTGATATGTCATAAGCAAAAATTACAAAACTTTACTGTAGCTGGGCGGTGGTGGCACACGCCTGTAATCCCAGCACTTGGGAGGCAGAGGCAGGCGGATTTCTGAGTTCGAGGACAGCCTGGTCTACAGAGTGAGTTCCAGGACAGCCAAGGCTACACAGAGAAACCCTGTCTTGAAAACAACAACAACAACAACAATAACATAACCAAAAACCCCAAACAAACAAACAAACACCCCCAAACTTTACTGTCTGGGCTGGGAGGATAGCGCAGGGGTAGAGCTCACCTGGAGAGTATAAGGCTGTGGATCCAACCCATCAACAGGGGAATAGCAGTCAAGATTCGTTCTGAGGCCCACGCCATCCCCTGCCTCCTGCAACCACATGCTCAGGCCTTCACTCACACAGTGCGCTGGCCAGAACATGCCGTCTAAATGTGACTCCCAAGCCTTGGCCTGAAGTGCAGGGGCCTTTCATTTCAAAGGGAAGGTTTAGAACGTCCTAGCCCCCCACGTGCTGGGTAACTCATGGACAGATGTGGAATATTGATACTGTCTGCTCGTACCCCGCCCGTTTGTGTGTGTGTGTGTGTGTGTGTGTGTGTGTGTGTGCAGACGTGGAGGTTAGAGGACCCCTTGCAGGGGTCAGTTCTCTCCTTCTTCCCAGCAGGGCCCAGGCATTGAGCTCAGGGCATCAGGCTTGAGGTAGTTCAGCATGTCAACTGCTGAGCCATCTCACTGACCCAACCCGGGGGAACATCTGTAATTGTGCATATGCTGCGCACTTAGGACGTGAAGGTGATTGGTCCGTCCATCCCGAGTGGCTTCACTTTGGGAGAAGGTTAGTTACTCTGCCCATTCCCCCCCCCCCCCCCCCGTCCTCAGTGGGTTCAAGACTGCAGCCCTGGCATCACAGGGTCTGAGGCCTACGTTGCCGATCTGCTCATGCAGAGCAAAAGAAAGGACAACGCGCTGAAGGTGACAAGAGCCGTCGGATTAGTGACTTCACACCCACAGCTGTAAAATCTGTCCACTCTATGCTCACAGGCCTTTGAGAAGCTTGGGATTATTTTTTTCTTTTTTCTTTTTGTCCACTGACTTTGAACAGACATATTGAAGTTGGAAACTGAGAAGAATTACTGCCCGGGCAACTTTTCCAGGTTCTCCGGGTTTCTGTTTCCTGGTGGCGATGACATTTGTTTACCTTGAGAATGGGAGAAGACACTTTTATGGGCCCTGTCTCCATGGAGCCCGGTGGGTTTGCTCACACAGCTCCGCTCGGGGCTTTTCCCACCAGACCCGGTGAATGAGGCCCCCCACACACGGAAGCCATCACCCATGGGGCGCAGGGAGGGCCAGATTTATTCCTGACCTACTTCTCCGCTAGGACATTGGTTTCATCAGAATGCAGAAGGGACCGGCCCAGAGGAGTGCTTCCCCCAACCCCCCAACATGCTGTCTGGGTTTCAAGGACAGGCCTTGGCCTTGGGGACGTGGGTTCCTGTTTGTCTTTGATGGTGTGTGTCTGTGTGTGCAGCTGTGCACACATGCATGAGGAGACAACTTCAGGGTCCTTCCACAGGTGCTGTCTGCCTAGGTTTCTGAGACAAGGTTTTATTGGCCTCTTGACTCACCAATTAGACTAACTCAGGTCCTGATTTTATAGTAGGATTTACCAACTGAGTGATCTTCCTGATCCTGTTTTTTTGTTTTGTTTTGTTTTGTTTTGTTTTGTTTTGTTTTGTTGTTTTTCAAGACAGGGTTTCTCTGGGTAGCCCTGGCCATCCTGGAACTCACTCTGTAGACCAGGCTGGCCTCAAACTCAGAAATTCGCCTGCCTCTGCCTCCCAAGTGCTGGGATTAAAGGTGTGCCTGGCTTGATCTCCTTGATCCTTTGTGTCTGATTCTTTTGTTTTTGATAGGGCTTCTCTGCGTAGCCCTGATTGGTTCAGAACTTGCTATAAAGACGGGACTGGCCCTGAGCTCTGAGAGATCTACCTGTATGCCTGTATTGATGTCTTAATCAATCCTTAATCTGTGAATATAATAAGCTATCTCCCTCTGGGACAGGTTCAGGTTTCTAATGAATGATTGAACATTTTTACATGTCCTGTGTTCTTACTGTAAAGGGCAATGTTGCTGAAGGAGAGCAGGGGACCCCTCTTCAGGCCCCCCCCCCAGAAAACCTTGCTACCAATATTATACTACTACCAGCTACTCCCCTGCCTCAGAGACACACCAGTGCCAGCAAGTGCCTCCCCCATCATCTTCCTGGGCCAAAGGGCAACAACTATCAGGCCCAGATCTTGGCTTAACAGCAGGGGGAGTTGTGGGAAGGGGGGGTTACAAGGTGTTAATTTTCAAGATGATGATGTATATGGTGAAACTCAGCAAACTGGCAGAATTTTCTGCTTCAGTCTTTTTTATAAGGATTGTGCTGGTAGGGTGCATGTTAGGGAGCATGGTGGGCATGGTGGGGGGCATGGTGGGGGGCATGGTGGGCATGGTGGGCATGGTGGGGTGCATGGTGGTGTGTATATGGTGGGGTGCATGGTGGGACATATGTTTCTTTCAAAGGCTGAGAAACTCTGGTTTCTAAAACAGACGGTTCCTGGGGGAAACAGGGCCATCCGATGCATGTAAATGCTAAGCCATGGCTAGCGGAGGTAATATTTCTCGAAAGAGTGACAAGCCACCTATTTTGGAAGCACAAAGCAGACAATTCCTCTCTCTGCCTCTCTGCAGGCACACCCCGCTCGCTACCCCTGGCTGGGCAGCACACCATAATTCTTCTCATTTGAGGCTTCTTTTAAATGTTGGGGGGGGGGGATAAAGATTTTAGGAAGGTTGGAAAGGAGGCCAAATGGCTTTTATCTGATTAGCCCAGGCAATGGCAGAGGAACATCCCCCCCCCCACCGGGCCCCCCCAATTAAAAAGACACTGGCAGCCGGAGCAGTAGAGCCGGTAGAGCCTGCGTAGCAACGGGGTCCCAAACTGTTCTGGGATCTTGGCAGAAACACTGGGTGGGAAAGCTGGCTGAAAGGAAGGTGGGTGGGGGAGGGGGAGGGCGCATGAGCTAAAGCATCCGTGGAACCTGGGGGGGGGGCGTACTCAGTCAGGAGCGTGCCTATTTAACCTATCAAAATGGACCTGGCCTCCAGGTCAACTCGAACCATTTTCATGGCGGTTCTAGGGATTGAACTCAGGTTTAAGTGCTCATGCTTGCATGGAAAGAGCCTTTGCCTGCTGCGCCACCTTGCCAGCCTCAGGCTTACAGGTAATTATGAGCTAAGAAACAGGGACGTCCGAAGCAAGCCTCATGGGCTTTCATAGCACGCATGCTCAGCAACGCTAGCATTCGCGTGCTCCGAGAGTGCGCAGGCCTGAGTTCTGTGACATCAACGTGGTACCAGACTCACATAGACTAAAGTGAACGGCTGCGGCTTTCAGGGTGTTCGAAGACCTCGAAGCTCCTGGACATCAGCTTCGGCCACTGTTACCATGGTAATTCACTCACCCGAGTGTCACTGTTAGCTAAGAGTGCACTTGCTGGTGACAGGAGGGAGCGAAGCTGGGGGTTTCCTGGAGGTCATTTTTGGTGACCGGAGACTGGATGACATAAGATGAATCCTATTTCCATCTAGAGTTTCGTGCTCTGCTATGTTCACAGAGCTGCCATGTCACATGATCCAAGAAAAAGATGGTGGGCCGGCTGGTCTTTGTCAACTTGACACACAAATAGTCATCTGAAAAGAGGGCACCTCGACCGAGACAACGCCTCCATAAGATCCTTTCTTTTTTATTTTCTATATTTTTTGTTTACATTCCAAAGGCTTTCCCCTTTCCCAGTTCCCCCCTCACCATATGTCCTGTAAGTCCTCTTCCCTCCGCCCATTCCCCAATCACCCCCCCCCATTTCTCTGTTCTGGTACTCCCCTACGATACTGGATCCAGGCTTTTCAGGACCAGGGTCCTTTCCTTCCTTCTTGTTGGGAATCTTTTGATTTGCTAATTGTGCCTTGAGTATTCAGAGCTTTTGGGCTCATTAATATCCACTTATCAGTGATTGCATTTCATGTGTATTCTTTTGTGATTGGGTTAACTCACTTAGGATGATATTTTCCAGATCCAACCATTTGCCTACAAATTGCATGAATTCATTATTTTTAATTGCTGAGTAGTATTCCATTGTATAAATATACCACATTTTCTGTATCCATTCCTCTTTTGAGGGACATCTGGGCTCCTTCCAACTTCTGGCTATTATAAATAAGGCTGCTATGAACATAGTGGAGCATGTGTCTTTATTGTATGCAGGGGAATCTGCTGGGTATATGCCCAGGAGTGGTATGCCAGGGTCCTCTGGAAGTGTCATGCTGTGAGGCATTTCTTTAGTTAGTGATCAATGCGGAGGGCACAGCCCATCGTGGGCGGAGCTGTTCCTAGGCTGGTAGTCCTGGGTTGTATGAGGAAGCAGGCTGAGCACATCAAGAAAAAGCCAGGAAGCAGCACCCCTCCATGGCCTCTGCATCAGCTCCTGCCTCCAGGTTTCTGTCCCCTTTGAGTTCCTGTCCTGACTTCCGTGATGAACAGCAACGTGGAAGTATAAGCTGAATTAACCCTTTCCTCTCCAATTTACAGTTTGGTCATGGTGTTTCATCATATTAAGAGTAACCCTAAGACAGGTGGACGGGTGGAAATAAGGACTTGCTGTCAAGAGAACAGTGCGGAGTCCAAGCTTGCCATGGGGGAGGGGGGAAAGGGGGGGACGGGGGGGGGAGGGGGGAGGGTGC
The DNA here is from genome assembly GCA_964023405.1 of Apodemus agrarius. Classification (NCBI taxonomy): domain Eukaryota; kingdom Metazoa; phylum Chordata; class Mammalia; order Rodentia; family Muridae; genus Apodemus; species Apodemus agrarius. The sequence goes on along the minus strand of OZ030009.1, from coordinate 5,708,756 downwards.
GGACTGCTGTGGTTTCCATGGAAACTTCCTTCTTGGGTTGAGAAAACCTGAAGGAATCTTGTGAAACACTGGCTTTAGTCTCCATGTTTTCTAAATGAGAAAACCAGGCCCGCGGGAGGGAAGTGCTTCATCCGACAGACTGGGACGGTTAGCATGGGCGTCTAAGTCCTTCATCTCTACTCAGATCCCAGGAGAGCGATTTCAAGCCTGCTGAGGAAGGGCGGGACTTTTGCAGTGAGCATGCACCCTCCCAGCAAGGTGACAAGGTATGAAAGGAGCTGGCCAGGGCGGGGATTCTGACTCCAGCCCTCTGGCCTTGGTGGCCTTGACACATTCTGTGGGTGGATTAGCTCGATAGGTCATGACATCCAGAGGATCCGAAAACAGAACAAGGATTTGAAGCCAAGCTGTAAATATGTCTCTATTTTTTTATAGAGTGGAGGGCACCATATACTCTCTCTCCCTCCCCCTTTCCCTCTCTCTCCCTCTCTCTCTCCTCCCTCTCCCTCCTCCCTCTCTCCTCCCTTCCCCTCCTTCCCTCTCCTCCCTTTCCCCTCCTCCCCTTCCTCCCCCTCCCCTCCCTCCCTTCTCCTTCCCTTTCCCTCCCCCTCCTCTCCTCCTCTCTCCCTCTTCCCCTCCCTCTCCCTCCCCCTCCTCCCTCTCCCTTCCTTCCCCTTCCTTCCCCTCCCCTCTCCCTCCCTTCTCCTCCCTCCCTTTCCCTCCCCCTCCCCTCCCTCCTCTCCCCTCTCTCTCCGCCCTCCCTCCATCCCTCCCTGTGTGTGCACGTACATGCATGCACATGTGTGTTTGGGTTGGAAACGGGGCCTTGAACCTGCCCGGTGAGTGCCAAAGTTTGCCCACCAAACTTTTATCTTTTTGGAGACGGGATCTCATAGTCTAACCCAGGCTGGCCTCGAGCCTCCTGCTGCCTCAGCCTCCTCAGTGTTGGTATTCGAGGTTACCATACACATTTCCCACTCTAGGATATCAAGAAAATATCCTAGAAAAGAATCATTAAAGTGTCCGAGGGATGGCCGGATGCTCACAGGGTAAAGAAGCTTTCACCAAGCCTGGACTTGTTTGATCCACATGGAGGGAGAGGACTGACTCCTGTAAGTTCTTCTCTGCCACAAGCATGGTATACATATGCACAACACACACACACACACACACACACACACACACACACATACACACACACAATCTCTCTCTCTCTCTCTCTCTCTCTCTCTCTCTCTCTCTCTCTCTCTCCAAAATGTAACAAAACTTCAAAAAGGAGAGTAGTCTGGGAAGGAGTGGCTGGTTTGGGGGATAAGGGTGAAAGGTTGGTACTTTCTTTGCTGTAGCTAGGAAAGAGGATGGGGGAGGCGAGACAGGGTGGGGTTGTGGGACCCAGGAGTCATCTCTGTAGGGAGTTCTCACTCACTAGGTAAATATTTATCAAACATTACTTGGCATATGTGAGTGTTGGATCCACTGGTGACATTCTTGTCTTGCTCTTGTGTGGCTCACTGGATATTACTGTTTGGCAGGGATTCGCTTACCAGGTTTTGGAAAACTAGTTGGAAAGATATTCAACTAAGGCTTGGAAGGACACATTTAAAACCTGGTAGGGCAGTGGACCAGCGGAGGGCTGTGGCTTGTCTTTGCTACTCTATGGGTCCTTCTCTTTCCCTCTCTCCGTTCCTAACACTAGGCAGGAGAGAAAGAAGGGTGCAGAGGAAAGAGCAGCCTGAGTCTAATTTCTTTCCTTTTGTTTCTTCTTTGACCACAGCTGCTAACAAACTGCAGTCAACTTCCCTAAATGACCAGTTATCACCCACACACACTCTCAGGGCCCTAGCATTCACGTACCCTGTGAAAAGGGTATGCTCCCTTATGTTCCCAGAATTCCAAATGTCACACAGTCGCAGGCATTATCCGCAGCTAGCAGAACCACGCTTCTGCTAGAGCACGAGGCAAATCACGGTCCGCTGCTGCGGACAGTCCGAAGCAGCCCCTAGGATTAAAACGAAAGCACATTCTTATCTTAGATGTCTGTGTTTTAAAAAGAAACCAAGATTCCGGAATTCTCAAAAAACAGTCATCACAGAGGACTGGTGATTCTACACATCAAAGAGGCACTGGCATTCTCAGTACCCACTACACATATGCTGGCCATTCGGACAGAGAAAGCAGACCTGCCAGTAGGTCAAATGAAATGCAAAGCCAGGTTCATATCGCAGCACCACAGGGTGCAGTCGGTGAAAGTCAGCTTTCAGAATCAGTCCTGTGGGAGAAGACCCTAAAACAAGCAAGTCGATGAAGATGTCTTAAAAGTTCAAGGTCATCACCCACTACAGAGTTTGAAGCCAGCGGGGGTATTTGTGAGATCCTGTTCCCAAGAATAAATTGATTAATTAGTTAAGAATAGATCCAGGTAAACCCACATGAAATATGTGATGATATTTGAGGGTATGCAAATCATACTTTTACGCTGTCTTGTTGATGGCAGTCCCCTGTCTCCCAGCTGGTTTTCCTAATGTGATATTTCCACCCTGATGTCCAGACACCCATCCTTGGCACCACTTCCCAGAGGTGGGAGATGCTAAGCCAGGTGGGCATTCTTCTATAACAACCCCCTGTGCAACTTGTGAACTAGTTAGTGTGAGACTGTGAATTAGTTAGTGTGATACTGAACTAGTTAGTGCGAGACCATGAACTGGTTAGCACGTGACTGTGAGCTAGTTAGTGGCTTGTGAATTAGTTAGTATGAGACTGTGAACTAGATGGTGTGAGACTATGAACTAGTTAGTATGCAACTGTGAACTAGTTAATGGCCTGTGAACTAGTTAGTGGCTTATGAACTAGTTAGTATGAGGCTGTGAACTAGTTAGTGTGAGACTTGTGAATAGTTAATGAACTCGTTAGTGTGGCTGTGAACTAGTTAGCCTGCGACTAAACTAAAAGCACAGCCCGCACAAGTCAATAGGAGGCTGGCTAGAGGCAGCTGAGCCAGGATCCCTCTAACATCCAGACTTCATAAAAAAATAAAGGTGACTTCTGTGTCATTACCGCCCCCCCCCATCGTTACAATTATTTGCTGACAACATCAGAAACACAACACAACCCAGCGCAAGCAGAAGGCACAGGTGGAGACACGTACACCTGAGTCCCTGTGGCTACAGCCACTTTCTCTTTCAGAACTATCTCTAGCAAGCACCTCGAGTTCTCGCTGCAGAAATCAGGAATGCAGGTGCCAGGTGATTTATTTGCACAGCGTCCTCTGCCTCTATTCCCAGAAGAAAGGACAGGGGACAGGACACTCTGTCACATAAACAGTTGCCCAAGGTCTTGGGCAAGAGAAACTGGGACAGGAAACAGACTGTGGAGTCTGCCCCAGGTAACTGCCTAATAAAGTAAACAACCCGTGGACAATGCGTTCCTGTCTTCCACGTGATAGATGTTTACACCCGAGCAAGCCGTGTTTGAGAACCTTTCACTGTGTGAACATTGACCTTCGCAGGAAAAACACGGAGCTAATTTCCTAGACGAGGTAATTAATTTTATCGGCTCAAAGCTGTGCTGGGAACAACAGAAATCGTTGTTTTTGCAATTGTTATAAAGGTGATTCAGCAGCTCGGGAGGGTGCGCAGGCTCTGGGTCAACTTCCAATCAGAAAAGGCCACACCCCACACCGGGCATGCCAGTTTTAGGAAGGCGAGGGCCACGGGGGTTATTGCAAGCAAACTCAGCGGCTTCTGATGTGGGAGGAGAGGCGGACCCTGCTGCGGGTTGACAGCAGGCCTGTCTGGGTTTTCCTGAGGATTCCTCCAAGGCCTTCATTTCCAGGGTGTTGATTTAACAGAGCCCCCACGTTCTCTTGTCTACTAAGCTGTACTTAAGCGCCCACCAAAGATGTAGGGAAGATGTTTGCTCCCAGGGACCAAGGTGAACCCACCAGCAGTGCTGGACCCCTGGGCCCATCCCTTCTCTCATGTGTCTCCAGTGTATTAAAGACACGACGGCTTTCCCTCCACTTTGTTTTTAAGGATTCATTTGGGCTCATGGTTTAAAGAGACACAGTCGTTCAGGGCTGAAAGACGCGGATAGCTTTTGGCCCTTTCCCTGGGCACAGCGGAAGTCCTGGTGGAACAGAAGCGGAAATCTTGTGGAGATTCTGCCACACTGGTTTCCTCTGAGCAATCTCAACTCCAGGGCTAGGATGTAGCTCAGCAGACAGAGCGTTTGCCAGGCATGGTACAAATGCCTGGCCTCTGTCCTTAGCACAGCGTTGATCGTGTGGCGCGTATCTGTAGTCCCAGCACCAGCGGAGAGGTGGAGCAGGAGAATCAGAAGTCCAAGGTGGCGGTGCACGCCTGTAATCCCAGCACTTGGGAGGCAGAGGTAGGCGGATTTCTGAGTTCGAGGCCAGCCTGATCTACAGAGTGAGTTCCAGGACAGCCAGGGCTACACAGAGAAATCCTGTCTCAAACCCCGCCCCCCCCAAAAAAGTCCAACGTCAGAGCAAGTGTTGTGATCATAAAAGAGAAAGCGGCATAAGAATATGTTCTACGGTGGTGTGGGGGGAGGGGGAGGGAAGGGTGCCTCAGCGGGCCCATGCCGAGGCCTCCCTTCCCCCTGAGGGATATAGCATAGAATAGAGTTTATTCAGGGCATGGGGAGGGGAGTTAATAGGGTAGTAGAGGCAGAGCGAGGGAGAGAGTAGAGAAGTAAAGGCCGGCCATGACCACGTGGAGAGAGGGGAGAAGGGAAGGGGGAGAGAGAAGAGCCCAAGAGGGCAAGAGAGAGGTTAAGAGAGTAAGAGAGGCAAGAGAGAGAGGAGGGGCAAGCAGGCCCTTTTATAGTGGGCCAGACTCACCTGGCTGTTGCCAGGTAACTGTGGGGCGGGGCTTAGACAGAATCTTAACAGCAAGTTCCAGGCCTGCCTAGACTATATGAGAGTCTCTCTCTCTCTCTCTCTCTCTCTCTCTCTCTCTCTCTCTCTCTCTCTGTCTCTGTCTCTCTCTCTCTCACACACACACACACACACACACACACACACTCTATCTTCTTGCTCTACACGCATCTTGCTGACTTTTATAACTGAGTCATTATACAAGTGCCCGTGGGGTCAACACTCCAAGAGCCTACTCAAGATCTGTCCCCTAAGAGCCTGGGCCCTCCATTGCTTCACAAAGTGCCCGTCTGCATCCTTGAAGGACCTGGCTTCCCTGTACCACTGTTTTCATCACGGTTTTGATACCTCCCCTTTTGAGGACTTTTCTAAAGGATTATGGGAAGAAATACCTATGGGTTTGGGGGTCTAGCATAGGGACAAATTGCTCTGGGTGTGGACCAGGGAAAACCAAGTGAGCCTCCATGGTCTCATGAATATGCTAATTAACTCATAAATATTCATAAAGTGCTTTAAAATCCACAACACAGAACTCACTGTCCTGTGTGTGTCCTCCTGCTCTGGAACAGCACGTACTGGTGTCTTTTTGGATGACATGTTTTGCTCTGTTGGACAAACTGTGCTTAAACTATGTATTGTGGCTCAACTCTTTCCTTTGAGAAGAGAAGAACCGGCCCTGGAGAGGTGGCTCAGTGGACGCGGTGACTTGCTGGGCTAAGGCCCAGAGTCCGGACGCTCGGCCCCCATGTAAATGCCAGCGGGCATATTGGCTCACCAATTACTGTGGCGCTCAGAAGGTGAAGATGGGGTCCCTGGGTCAGAGTGGCTAATTTGACTGATTGTATCAACAGGCTCTGTGTTCCTAAGTGAGACCCTGCCTCAGTGGATACAGTGGCGAAGGACAGTTTCGTCTTCTGTGAGATTAAAAAGCTGGCCGAGATGCCGAGAGTCCTTCTGAGACTGTAGCTATGAGCTGTCTGTTTCTAGCTCCTTTGTGCTCACAGATGTCCGTTAGAATCCAGACCAGACTGCTGCTCAGCCCACATCCAGCCGCAGGAGCCTCTCTGTAAGGAAAATGGCAAGTCCCTCCACCCGGAGCTTGTCTGGGATGCTTCAAGCTCCTAACATGCCTGGTTCCCAGGAGAACGACAGGTCCCGTTCTCACTTCTGTCTGCCAGAGAGCGACATGTCCCCCACAGTATGACAGGTACATCGCAACTAAACATGCCTCTCCTCTCTTCTATATGGCCCTGGAGTTGCATATTACCATCTCAAAGCCTCCCCCTTTCCCTGCTGCCCAGGGCTTCGAGTCCAGGAAACTCCCCCCTTCCTCCGAGACCTATAAGAAGGGACCCTACCTGCCTGATGGCCAGAACTTGACTCAGAGGCTCTGCCATGCTTCTGTCTGTCTGTCCATGGCATTAATAATTCTCCTATGAAATCTCATGCTACCCAAATCAATCCGCTTCAGTGTCCTCCACAAACCTTAAACCGTTCCGTTTCATATGCTAGTCTCTTCCTTCTGGGGAAGGAAAGAGAAAAAGAGTTGATGCTGGTCATCGGAGAGCTGGAGGGGAGCTTTAAGCTAGCATGGTGAGAGCTCTCCAGCCCTGGGTGAGGCTCCGAGGGAGAGCAAATGCCTTATCCACAGTCTTGGCTCCGTCAGACAGCACAAACAAAGCTAGAGCTATTTCCAGTGTTTCCACGTGAGGTTCACAGCCTAGGCCCGCTTTGAGAACACGGATAGAATTTTCCTAAGCAGGGGCTGTTCGGGGGACCCAAGTGGGCAGGAATCACACCGATGCCTCCAGGGTGTTAGAACTGAAGTAACTTTTAGAGCTTACTTTGTGAGTTCAAGGCCAGCCTGGTCTATATAGTGAGTGCCAGGCCAGCCGGGACTACACAGTTTTTGTAGACTTTGTTTCAAAAAAAACAAAAACAAAAAACCAAACCAAAACAAAAACCCAACCCTTATTTATATAAAATCTCAGTCTAGACTTGGCGATTTGTCTGAAGGAGAACAGCAATCATTAACTTTTATTGTGGCTATATCAGGCTTTATTACCAAATAATGGAATAATATGCTGACTTTCTATCAGCTCTTAGCTAGTGCTGGCCTCCAGATTTCCACAGAGTGTTACCCCCATTGCTTTCCCATTGTGACGCCCAGGAAAAGGCCATAAAATTGATATCTAGACCCAAATGACTCTCACAGGTTGGAAACAAACCTGTTGGCTTGCAGGACAATCAGAGCTACTGTCGGAAGGTTTAGTTTGGCGGAAGGAAGGTATTCCAGACACTTGTCCCTCCCTTCAGCTATCAGACCTCAAGGAACTGGAATTTCCCGAGGCATGCTGGGAGAGGAAATGGTGCCAGCCAGGAACGGGTCCTGGAAAGAGTTTTAACAGAGCACCTCACAGAGGGGGCAAGGCTCGGGTGACCATCGACAGGTCACAGCTTGGCCAGGACCACGGGTCGTGCTTACCTCTTGCCCTCTGCTTACGCCTAAACCTCGTGTTAGGACCCGTCCCATCAAACGCGGACTTGGTACAGTGTGGGCCCTGGACACCTTTGTTTTTCCGCCCACACTGAAGAGGTCTCCTTGTGGTTTTCACTGTTATTTAACTGGTCCATTGAAGGTGGGTGGCTAAGCCTACCTAGCTTTGGGGACGGTCAGGACGGTCAGTTCTGATCCCCGAAATGCTGGTAACCCTGTGTTCTATGAAGACTCATCTCCCACAGAGTGTGCCTCCCGTGCACCTCCTGGGTTTACATTCCGTTTGTGGTTTTGTTTTTCATCCCTGAGAGAGAAAGCTCCGCCCCTCAGCCACCACCCACCCTCCCGGCCCCACCAGGGTCAGTGTCTTATTCCCTTGCCTTCTGTGACAGAGGGTCGCTGCTGCTCTTATGGGCAGAGCTACCTACCCGCCTAAGACTGCCCCAGGGACACTGGGCACCTTTTAAAAATATATATCCCACTTGTGCACTGAGAGGGCCCTCAGAGGTTGCAGAAGTCTGTCGCTAGGGTCCTCCCAGGCTGCTGGGCAGTCCTTAACGCTCCTATGGGCAGGGACTTCTGGCTTTGCCATGGGCTAGTAGCTGACAGTCCCACGCAGTGAACAGTCACAGGACTGTACGAGGCTATTGAAAAACATTTTTGAAAATGGCAGCTTTTATTTTCAGGGTTTTTTTTTTTGTTTTGTTTTGTTTTGTTTTTTTGTTTTTTTTTTGTTTTTATTTTTGTTTTTTTTTGGATTTGGTTTTTTTTGAGACAGGGTTTCTCTGTATAGCCCTGGCTGTCCTGGAATCACTCTGTAGACCAGGCTGGCCTCAAACTCAGAAATCTGCCTGCCTCTGCCTCCCAGAGTGCTGGGATTACAGGCGTGCGGCACCACCGCCCGGCTTATTTTCAGCTCTTTATTGAAATACAATTCATATTCCATAAGGTTTGCTCATTTATGGAATTCTTTTGCTAGTTTCCTTAACTTCATTTTATGTATGTTTTGCCTGCGTGTATATATGTGTACCATGTGCATGTCTGGTGCTCATGGACATCAGAAATGCATGTCAGATCTCCTGGAGCTGGAATAAGAGATGGTTCTGAGCCACCATGTAGGCCCTGGATCTGAACCTGTGTCCCCTGTACAGGCATCCAGTGCTCTTGACCACTGAGCTAATTCTCCACCCCACAGTTCTTTTTTTTTTTTTTTTTTTTTTGGTTTTTTGAGACAGGGTTTCTCTGTGTAGTCCTGGCTGTCCTGGAACTCACTCTGTAGACCAGGCTGGCCTCGAACTCAGAAATCTACCTGCCTCTGCCTCCCAAGTGCTGGGATTACAGGCGTGCGCCACCACACCCGGCCTCCCACAGTTCTTTTTTGAACTTATTATTTTAAAATTACATTTGTGTGTGTGTACATTTGTACATGTGTGTACTGTGTGTACATGTGTACGTGTGTGTGTGTGTGTGTGTGTGTGTGTGTGTGTGTGTGTGTGTGGTGTCAGTCAGAAGATAACTTGAAGGAATCATTTATTTCACTGTATATGTGGTCCTGGGGACCACACTCAGGTCATCAGGTTTGACAGCAAGTGCTTCTACCCGTGAGTCGCTGTGATAGGTCCATGCTTCTTGCGAGTGACCGTCACTACGCCCATGTTTTTTAATCATCGGAAGAGAAAGATCAGCCCCTGAGCCAAGGCTCTGCCCAGCACCCGTCCTCCCCAGCCCCAGCGCCTGGCATATGCCAGGCATATGCTCTAGTGCTCAGCCACACCCTCTGCCTGGATTATTCATAAAGTGGCTTAAAATGCACATGTTGAAGGTAGACCTAGGAGCCTCGACCTGCAATCCTAAACTCTTACGGTCACAGGTTCAAGGCCAGCCTGGAGTCTCAAGGGAAGAAAAGTGTGTGTTGAAGAACCAGAGGTGGCTGCATACCTTTTGTGCACAGAAGTGTGCGATACCTCATAAAGAGATCGGTACCTCCCATATTGATTGGTGAAGTCAATGCCATACCAGCCACAGGGATTAAAGCCCCGGCTCCCGTCCTACTGGCCGGGACTCCACTGGAGCAGCATATTAGATAGTTACGTTACGATTCATAACAGTAGCAAAGGTACTATTATGGGGTGGCAACAAAATTGATGATTGTATGGTTGGGGGTCACCACAGCAGGAGGAGCTGTGTTAAAGGGCCACAGCGTTAGGGAGGCTGAGAACCACCGCCTTAAAGGACACTTCAGGCGTCGACAGCGCATCCTCAAGTTCAGAGGGAAGGGCAAACGACCACAAACTGGTTATGACCATTCCGAAGGCAAGACGGGAGGGTGAGGAACCTGCCTTTCTGCCCTTGGGGGCTTATTATCTGTTTCTCAGAAATGAAGACGTGATGTTGGGCCTGTCGTTCCGCTGGGCCCGTGGTAGCCTCTGAAGACTTTGGACCTCACCTTTTATCTGGAGCACGCTGACTCCTGCCCCTGCCTCTCTCCCGGGTGCCTGGTACCTCGGGCTCCTCCCTACCTCAAGGATGCCCTGGCTTTTGGACTTGACACCCTGGTATCTTGTTCTTCTGAGCAACTTTCCAGATGTTGACCCTGCGGGGTCCTGAACACATCTGTCTTCTCTTCCCAAAGAAGCCTAATGTGTCTCAGCTCCCCAGCCCTGACCTAGGCTGTGCACCACTGGCCACGGCCCACGGAGCATACAGATTTCACTTCCGCGTGTATTATCTACTCTGTGTTCACATGGATGTGTGGAGGCCTGAGGCCAACCTGGGTATCACTCCTCAGAAGCCTTCTGGGTTGTTTTGAGGAGCTCTCAACAGGACTCAGGGCTCATTGATCTCTGGCTAGGCCAGCTAGCCAGAGACCCTCAGGGGTCTCCACCCCTCCCGGTGCTGCCAGGCCTGGCTTTTTATGTGGGTGCTGGGTCTCTGCTTACCCAGGCGGCTTTATCTCCACTGTGTGCCCCCTCCAGCCCCTTAGCTTGTTAAAGTTTTCTGAATGGTACACGGTATAAATGTATTCCTACAAAGGTCGGGTGTTAGAATTGTACTCCCAGGACAGTCTAGGAGCTCGATCTATAGTAGCTAATCAGTCCCAGGCCTCTGCTCTCCTGAGAAGGTCCTCACCATCATGGAGGGGTTGGTTCCTTGCCTTTGGGGGGCTTCCCAATAAGAAGGGACCTTGAAACATTTCCCTCTCTCGAGTGTGAACGCTCTTGCTTTTCTGCCTTTTGCTGTAGGGTGAAACAAGAAAACCCTCAAGAGATGCTGGCCCCTCAGCCCCGGCCTTTCCAGCCTCCAGAATCGCAAAAGAGACATCTCTGCTGGGCACCCAGTCTTAAATATGCTGATTGAACCACAGAAAATGCACCAAGACCTGGCAAAGGTTCCATGGTGAATGGTGACCCACTCTCTCCCAGCACCTTCAACCCTGGGGCAACCGAGCTGCCCCCAGATGAACCCTCATCTTCACTCGGCACTCCGAGTGCTCCGTGTCCTCTGACCACCTCCCCATCCTCACTCAGCACTGTGAGTGCTCCGTGACCTCTGACCCCCTCTCGGTCCTCACTCGGCACTGCGAGTGCTCCGTGTCCTCTGACCACCTCCCCATCCTCACTCAGCACTGTGAGTGCTCCGTGACCTCTGACCCCCTCTCGGTCCTCACTCGGCACTGCGAGTGCTCCGTGTCCTCTGACCACCTCCCCATCCTCACTCGGCACTGCGAGTGCTCCGTGACCTCTGACCCCCTCTCCGTCCTCACTCGGCACTCCGAGGGCTCCATGTCCTCTGACCACCTCCCCATCCTCACTCGGCACTGCGAGTGCTCCGTGACCTCTGACCCCCTCTCCATCCTCACTCGGCATTGCGAGTGCTCCATGACCTCTGACCCCCTCTCCGTCCTCACTTGGCACTGCGAGTGCTCCATGTCCTCTGGCTTTGGTTTGGGGTCTCCGCTCTTCTCCCACCTTGCAGAAGGGGGAGCCCTCTGTCTCTCCTCCACAGCTGTTACCATGGCTCCCTCCAGAAAGCAGTGAGCGGTTTCTGTGACTTGTCCACACTAGATGAGGTCCACCAACATGGCCTCTCTTCCCAGAGGGCGTGGCCTTCTTGGAATCTGACCCTTGATGCTGTGGCAATAGCGTTTATGATGGTGCAGATGTCAGGGCAGATTTATTTCAAAGGTGGCGCCCAGGGGCCACCGCCCTTGAGCTGTTGGTCTTCACTATCCTGCCCTGCCCCCACCCCCACCCCTCTCTGCTCTTCACTGGGCTCTGCCTTCCATTCTGGAAGCTTCCACTTCCTTCCCCAGCCACCTGCTAACTCACTCAGCGGTCTCTCTCTGGAGCTCACACTCCAGGGTTCCCCCGATCAGCTCCGGGGTGTATCTGTCTAAGGGTCCACCTTGCCAGAGCCCGGCTCAGGTCTGCACACGGAAGTCCTCTGTGGTGCCCTGAGGCACACGGAAGTCCTCTGTGGTGCCCTGAGGAGTTGACAAGGTTAACAGGAGACCCTGTAGCATCCCTTGGAAAGTGGGGCGGAATGGGCAGTCAGGGACCAGAGGAGATGTTAGCATCGGGGGCGCTGTCTCGCACATAAGCCTTGGGTTTTGTTTTGCTTCTTTTGACGCAGACGGGGCCTTTTGAGGAGGACCGGTGAGCTGAGTGTCAGCTACTCAGGGTCCAGGCTTGTCACCTTCCTTATCAAAGGTTCTGCCAGCCAGCCAGGAGTACCAGGAAGTTCTTTAGGTTAACCTCTGTGAAGTGGGTCACAGAAGTGACTGGTCACTGAGTAATCTTTAACGTCTGGAGACCCTGCTCTCTGTCTCTGATGCATTATCTCTAGTAGATGCATTCCCCTCCCCCACACTGGTCCCTTGATTGACAGCTCCAGTGGCCCATAGCAGGGTTTGGAAGTGATATATCACCTGCATACAGGAGGGGCTACAGTTTGGATTATTATTTATTTATTATATGTAAATACACTGTAGCTGTCTTTAGACATACCAGAAAAGGGCATCAGATCTCATTACAGATGGTTATGAACCACACACAGGAGGAGCTACAGTTTGGATTATTTGTTTTTTTTGTTTTTTTTTTCTTTTTTTTTTCGAGACAGGGTTTCTCTGTGTAGCTCCGGCTGTCCTGGAACTCACTCGGTAGACCAGGTTGGCCTTGAACTCAGAAATCCGCCTGCCTCTGCCTCCCAAGTGCTGGGATTAAAGGCGTGCGCCACCACCGCCCGGCTCAGTTTGGATTATTTATTTATTTATTATTATATGTGAGTACACTGTAGCTGTCTTTAGACACACCAGAAAAGGGTGTCAGATCTCATTACAGATGGTTGTGAGTCACCATGTGGTTGCTGGGATTTGAACTCAGGACCTTCGGGAGAGCAGTCAGTGCTCTTACTCACTGAGCCATCTCACCAGCCCTACAGTTTGGATCTTCAGTGTCCCTAAAGATCCATTTGGCAAAGGCTTGGACCCCAGCGTGCTGCTATTGACAGCTGAGGTTCTGAGGTCACAGCAGCACACCTCTGAGGGGGATTGTGTCTCCTCTCTCCTTCTCTTCATGAAAAGCTTTTCAGATCTATGATTTTATGTGTGCGGGCCTTTTGTCTACACGTGTGGCCGTGTATCGCATGTGTGCCTGGTGTCCTTGGAGGCTCACGGAGAATGTCAGATGCCCTGAAACTGGAGTTATCGACAGCTGTGAGCCACCATGTGGGCACTAGGATCCAAACTCAGGTCCCCTGCAAGAGCAGCAAGTGCTCTTAACCGCTGAGTCACCCTCTCTAGCTCCCTTCCCTTTTGAACAACTCCATGCCCTCGCCAGAGGTCCACTGAACGTCGGCTGAAACTTCTAGAACGATGAACTAGGAAAACCCTTTTCCGGTTAGAAGTTGGCTCTCTGGGCCAGGATAGCTCAGCGGGTGGGCCTGCTTGCTGCCAAGCCTGAGCCCCTAATCTGGAGTTCAATCCCTACAACCCTGTGGTGGAAGGAAATTCCTGACCGCAGTTTTCTCCCACCTCCACACGCAATAAATAATCAAATTCAGAAAAAGTTGGTTATCTCAGAATGTTGTCACAGTGACAAAGCTGATAACACACAGGGCTCAAGCCTTCCGTCCCTGCCTCAGCTTAGCCTGGTGGTTTTCTCTGTGGCTGTCCCCTGTGGCTCTCCCCCCCCCCCGTGGCTGTCCCCCGTGGCCTGATGTGTTTCACAGACATGGACTGCTCTTCTCTCTGAACAGCAGGCACTCTCAGGCTCCACCCTTAGAATTCCCCCTTCTTACTCACTTGTTTCTGTCTGTCTCCAACCCACATAGTACTTTCCTGAGAATGGCACCAAACCAGACGTGCAGCCTGGCCCAGGCTTCCCCCAGTGTCTCTCCCTGAAGTCCTGGCTGTCCACTGCACTTTCAGATTCCCATGCAATCTGCATCATGTATGCATTTGCATATAATTTTGTTGTCTGTCTCCCTCACTAGAGTCCTTTTATTTTTTATATTTATTTATTGTGTGATCATGTGTGTGTGCATGTGTGTGAGTGTGCATGTGTGTACATGTGTGTACATGCACGTACATGTGCGTGCATGTGTACATGTGTGCATGTATGCACATGTATGTGTGCATGCGTGTGCATGCATGTGCATGTGTGTGCATGTATGTGTGTATACATACCATGGGGTGCATATGTATCATGCTGCATATGCAGATGTCAGAGGACAGTTTCTGAGAGCTGGTTCTTCCCCTCTACCTTTATCTGGGAATCAGACCCATGTCACCAGGCTTGGTGGCAAGTGCCTTTACCTACTCAGTGCCCTGCTGCCCCTCCCCCCTCTTTTTTTCCCTCCTCTCTCCCATGACTATCTTTAGCTACTTCGTGGGTTCTTCTCTCTTCCATTAACCATTTCAACCCCTTAAGACTAGGTAGGAGAGGAAAAAAGAATAGAGGACAGGAAAGAGAGTCCTCGAACAAAGTCAGAGGCAGAGGGGCAGCGTTATCTGATGAGGGGTGTTGGGTTCCTCTGGGCAAGGCTGATCTTTGCCGTCAGGGCATTTACTTTTTTATTCCTTGTTTCTTCTTTGTGCACAACTACTTAACAAACCTTGATCAACAATAACCAACAATCTTCCTCTTGGGGCCCTAGCACACACATACACACACACACACACACACACACACACACATATGCACACACACATACACACACATATATATACATACATTGTACATGCATGTACACATACATACACATACATATACATATCCTCTAAAAAGTCTCCAGAATTCCAAATGTCACACAATTGCAGAAAGTATTTGCAGTTGAGAAATCGCACCCCTGCTAGCGCACAGGGCAGATCCTAGTCAGCGGCTGTGCACTGCCTGAGGCAGCCCCATATCCCCCCTGGGATCAAAATGGCAACAGAGTCATATAGTATTTCTGTGTTTTGTGTTTGTTTTTTGTTTTGGATTTGTTTTTTTTTTTTTTTTTTTTTTTGAGACAGGGTTTCTCTGTGTAACCCTGGCTGTCCTGGAACTCATTCTGTAGACCAGGCTGGCCTCGAACTCAGAAATCTGCCTGCCTCTGCCTCCCAGAGTGCTGGGATTAAAGGCGTGCGCCACCACCACCCAGCTTTTTTTCTGTGTTTTTAAAAGAAACCAAAATTCCAACATTCTCACTATACACTCACTCCCTCCCTCCCTCCCTCCCCCTCCCTCCCTCCCTCCCTCCTTCCTTCCTTCCTTCCTCCCTTCCTCTCCTCCTCTTCCTCCTCCGTCGTCTTTGAAATCTGGTTGTGTCATCTTCAATGAGGGGTCCAGGCTTTGTCATTTTCCTGCTATGAGCTGCATCTGCCTCTGCTTTTGACTCATTTTTACTCTTCTTCCTCTCCACGCTTCTTTCCCACTCCTCCTCTTCTTCCTCACTCCCCCTCCTCCCCACTCCCCCTCCTCCCCACTCTCCCTCCTCCCCGCTCCCCCTCCTCCCTGCTCTTCCCCACTGCTCCTCCTCCCCACTGCCCCTCCTCCCCACTGCCCCTCCTCCCCACTGCCCCTCCTCCCCACTGCCCCTTCTCCCCACCCCCTCCTCCCCACTCTCCCTCCTCCCCACTCTCCCTCCTCCCCGTTCCCCTTCCTCCCTGCTCCTCCCCACTCCCCCTCCTCCTCCTATCCCTCTTACCAGTTCCAGCCCTGCCAGTTCTGCCCCCACACACTCCCTAAGTCACCTCCTCCGCCCATCACTCCTACCTGGTCGCCCCACCCTGTCACATTTCCGGACAACTCATCAGCTGCCATCTTCACAGCTCCTGCCTCAGCCCTGGATCTGCGAGCATAGGTCTCGCTGACCCTGGGACCTCCCACTGGCCCTGCTGGGCCCCGGATGGACTCTAGCCTCTCCTTGTTTGGCTTCTCTAGCCATGGTCCCAACACTACAAAGCCCTCTAATCCGGCTACAGGACCTGCAGTCTATGCCTGAGGCAGCTCCAGTGCCTCAGCCTTCCGCTGGGCAAGGCTGTCCGTCCCAGCCGAACCTTCAAGCGAACTGGGCCAAACCTCAAGGTCCACTTAGGCTGGAAGGCGTGTAATTGACAGACACTGCGTGAAGCTGTCTCTAGGAAGGGGCTCTGAGGCGAGCCTTAAGCATAGCCAGGACTCCTCACAATGCATCTACACCATCCTGGGTCCTGGTACTGCACCAGCGTTAGGGGACTTGTAAACTGGGGTGGGGTGTGTGGCATTGGACTCTGGGGATCTATAATTAGTTAGAAATACAAGGCTTTTTTTTTTCCAAGACAGGGTTTCTCTGTGTAGCCCTGGCTGTCCTGGAACTCGCTCTGTATACCAGACTGGCCTCGAACTCAGAAATCCGCCTGCCTCTGCCTCCCAAGTGCTGGGATTACAGGTGTGTGCCACCACTACCCGGCTTTTTGTTGTTGTTGTTGTTGTTGTTGTTGTTGTTGTTTTGCATCTCTTTCGTTTAGAAACAGTCTCAAACAGCCAGGCTGGTTGCAGACTTGCTTCTTACCTGAGGATGACCTTGATCCCCTGAACCCCTGAGCGCTGGGATCACGGGTGTGTGCTAGGATGCCTGGTTTATATGATGCTGGGAATTGAACCCAGAGCTTCCTGGATGCTAGGCAAACAGTCTACCAACTATGACACCGCCCCTCAAACACAAGGTTTTAAAGAGGAAAAAGAAAGACCAAGACTCCTCTGGAGAGGGAGCTGGTTACAGGGACAGGCCCAGGCCGCCAGGGCACCACACGTACAGTACCGAGCCCAGGCAGCTCTACTGGCAGTCCTCCAACTGTCCCCGCCTGACATGTGCCTGACATGTGCCTGTCCTGAGCATCTCACCAGCCAGGCTTGGGTGTCAGCCGCTCCCTGAGACCTACGGCATGCCAGGACATCCGCGAGAGGCAGAGTCCTCTGAGGCCTGAGACCCTGGCCCTGCCATTTTGCATTTGTCACAGCATCAGTTCCAACCCTGACAGTTCCGTAGTCACACTGTCCCTTCAGGTCAGGTGTGTCGGGAGACAGGAGACTGGGTGAGAACAACTCTATGCCCACCGAGTCTCACCCTGTTCTCCTGAATCCTGCTCTGCCGGGCAGGCTTCTCTCACACTCATCTGGGGCTATCCCAGGCTACTGAGATTGCCTATGGATAGCCCCATGGCAAAGAGAAAAGCCACAGAGGGCAGGAATTCCCCTCGCTGACTCCATGGCTCCAGGCAATCATGAACTTTGTCTCTCAGCATCCCCAAAGCCCTTTGGCTGGCCGGATGCACGTCCGCTTTCCCGGCATCCATACCACAACTATCCACAGTCGGGAAGTGTCTTTCCTTTCTGACGAATTTGTCCTTTGCAATCTCAGTTCTTGAGATGGCATGGCGGAGCATACCTGAAATCTAGCACTCAGGAGGCTGAGGTAGGATTGTCATGAGTTTGAGGTGGTAATGACAGAAAGAAACACCATGACCAAAAGCAACTCAAGACTGTGACAAGTTGACATAAAACTAGCTATCACAGAGATTTTTCTGGAAGTAAGCAATTTCCTCTGTCTTAGCCAGAGATGGCGGTACACGCCTGTAAGTCCAGCTCTTGGGAGGGAAGGAAGATGGTGAGTTCAAAACTAGTCAGGACTATATAATGAAGTGTGTGTGTGTGTGTCTGTGTATGTATGTGTTGGCTTCCCAAGTAACAGTCCGAGTCACTGTCCACTTTCTGACTTTGGAGAGTCCTCTGTGTTTGTGGGACAGACTGCACAGCCTCTCTAATTGCTCCTGTGGAGACAGGTGCCCTGAGACCATGGATTGTGGCAGCTTTTGAAATCTCTCAGTGTAAAGACTCAGGCTGCCCATGCTGTCCTCAGACACTAGGAGCCCTGAACCTACAGCCATCGTCTGTTGATGACAGACTCCTGCCTTTCGGCTTGGCTGCATGGTGGCCGATCCTGGAAGAAGCCATGCTTTTGAGGCTGGATGTGGTTAAAACACAAGGGTTTGTTAGAAGCCCCTTCGATCTACACAGTGGCCAAAAACCAAACCAAACCAAAAGCCTTCTAAAAACAGTAATCCCTGGCTCTCCATGGAAACCTCCTCCTGGGTACCTTTCCACGCTGGCTCCTCCTTTCTCCACCTTGAGGCTGCTTATCTCCTGTCTCCTCTGTTGCCGCCTTCTCCTCCCCCTCCTGGCAGCCCCCCCTTTCTCTCCCTTGGTCCCCTGGCTCTCCCCAGTCTCAGCTCTGAACTTCTTCTTGGGGTCAGAGGCATCTGAGTTGCTGTGTCACCTTCTTTCCTGCTTGGCTTCCTGTCACTTCAGCTCTGGGGCCACAGACCTAGATGTGAATCTTGTCCCGGCCATATTCCTGCGCTCCAGTACTACACTGAACGGAGGGAGGCCGTCCTGGTGGGCACGGTGCTCTGTGGACGCTTCACCGCAGGCTCCGTTCTCATCCATCCAGGTACTTCCAGTTTTTCTGGGACCATCTGTAGGGACAGAGCTTCTCTGGGGACAGCAGCATGGTCCTGTCCTTTTGTTATCACTGCTGCTATCCCTCAGATGACACTGTTGTGACGTCTGCTTCATTATCAGACTCATCCCACGGCCTCATGGGACCCAACTTCTGGACCACAGCATTAGCTCTGTCCTCTGTGTCAGCTGTCCCCTTGGGATGCCAAGCCCTTCTGCCCCCTAGATATTTCTGACTTAGTCCTCCTTTTATAGCAGCCTGGGTGATTCGTGGGGTTCCCACTCTACTGTGAAACACCAGGTGGAAGCCTTATTCGAAGCCAATCCTTGATGAGGGCCTTCGTGTCCCTGGCCCACGTGCTCCACTCCCAGTCAAAAGCTCCTTCATTCTGGCTCTTACGACGTGCTGGATCCGTGGGTCAACATCAAATACCCAACCGTCCACCAGCCCAGCTTCCATCCATCCTGTTAGAGTGCCAGGGGGAGGAGTTCCGAGAAGCCACCTGCCAGCTTCCTCCAGCGTTGGGTCCCAGCTACCATGTTCCACGCCGCGCAAGGGCCGGTGGCCACGGGGAACAGCACCATCTGGTCAGAGGGGAACACGGCACACCTCCAGCTAACAGCTGACTTTCTCAAGCATCTCAGTGCTGTGAGTCCCCTCCTTTGCCCAAAGGGCTCTCCAGGCATCTCCCTGTCTCCCGTGGCGTATGATTTCCTGTCTGCCTTCCCTTCCCCATCGTGAGGCCTTTGTCTTTTCTCTTCTTTAACCCTCTCTTAGCATATTAATAGCAAATACAATTTGTGTGCCTTTTCTCTTAACGTGTGTTTTCCGAGTCCAGTTTACAGGCCCTAGTCACTGACCGAAGAGCGCAGAGGAAGTTTTTCTTCCACGGCAGATATGCTGTGATTGGCTTAGAAGCATCCTGAAAAAAGACACCAAGGGCCTCTTCCCTCCGCCTCAGGGGTCTGAAAGGTTTCAGTTTGGAGATTCAGGGAGGACCCTGAAGCCGACTGGCCTTTTAGGTAAGGTGTCCATTACAAGTATTGATGACGTGGACAGACAAGAGTCCACACCCTAAGGTAGGATTGGGGTTCCTTCTTTTTTTCCAAGACAGGGTTTCTCTGTGTAGCCCTGGCTGTCCTGGAACTCACTCTGTAGACCAGGCTGGCCTCGAACTCAGAAATCCACCTGCCTCTGCCTCCTGAGTGCTGGGATTAAAGACATGCACTATCACTGTCCAGCTGGGGGTCCCTTCTCATAGTAGGAAGGAGGTGATTTCATGGCCTGGGCTGGTGAGAAGTCCACAGCTCTGGCCTGCAGCCAGGCAGTCCTGATTCCTGGGTGGTGGGGGAGGGGAGGACTCCATTCAGGGAAGGAATGTGCACCCAGAGGATGGGGAGGACAGGGGGCATAATTAAGGCATCTTTGTTATATGGCTGGGGAATGTGTCACCACCAGAAACACCCGAATGTGCAGAAGTCTGGCAACCCGAGGCCTGAAGGCTTCCTTGTGGGAAGTGAGTATTGACTGCCATTTTCCTGGAATCTGGGCTCCTGGGGAGTCTGTTCAGGTTAGAGCCTGAGACTCTGTGAGGGGCTTGTTGTTGCCTTTACAGTGGCCGTGAGAAAGGCCATTTCGGGTGGGTATGGTCCAAGCCACAGTCTGGTCTGATTCTAACAATGTCTCACACCTGTATCAGCTCCGTTCTCTCTCTCAGCTTCCACACCTCCGTCTGCTTGTACGGATCACATCCTGAGAATTTGGGGGTGCTGGTCTCCCGGACGTGTACTAGTGTCTAGCCAGCTATATGGCTAGACTGACTCCACCTTCATGGAGGGCAAGGTCACTCCATGCTCACTGCTGCAGCCCCAGCCCCTTGAAGTGGCACACACTCTCCAGACACTCCCTGAAGAGATGAACGTCATTTCTGGATTGTTCCACACCCTCTATGAGGGTTAGCCTTAATTGTCAACTCAACACAACCTAGAATCTCCTAGAGAGTCCCAATGAGGGATTGTGTAGATCAGGTTAGCCCATGGGCATGTCCAGGGGGACCCTCTTGATTATGTTCTGAGGGCCCACTGTGGGCGTCACCATTCCCTTGGATTCAGAGTAAAAAAAAAGCAAGCTGAGTTCTAATCACGCACGCATGCATTCATCTCCGATCTTTTAGAATTCTTTCTAGATTTAATTATTTTATTTCGTGTACATGAGTTTTTTGCCTGCACGTATGTGTGTGAACCACATGGGTTCCTGGTCCCCTCAGAAGACAGAAGAAGTTACCGGCCACCCCGGAAATGGGGTTATGAGCCACTATGTGGGTGCTGCCAGTGGGACCTTGGTCCTCTCCATGAGCAACAAGTTCTCTTACCCGACAGCCCGTAACCTAAAATTGTGACCTAATGTCTCTCAGTCGCTGTTGCCAGAGTATTTTATCACAGCAACAGAAGCAGAACTAGATGCCTTCTAAGAGGCTCCAGCTGGTCTTGAGCTGGGCCATCTTTTCCTAGGACCTGGACATCAGCAAGGGCTTGCTACTTCCTTCATCCAGGAAGATACAGGCTAGCATGCTGGCTACCGCTCCTCCCTCCTCCCTGAAATCCTCATCCTGGTCCCGAGAAGGTTCTGAATCCTGGCTGTTGAGAAGGTTTCAGGAAGTGCCCTCAGTGCTCCGGCAGTGCATCTGAGCAGCCGTGCCTGTGCTGGGGGTAAAAGGGCGAGGACGCTGAGTGTAACCGAGGATGCACCCTGGCTCACTCACACCGTGACTGTCCCCAGGCCCGTCCCAGCAGAGCCCAGCTGACCACGCAGGACTCGATAAGACCCGGCTGCGATCAGTGATGGAGACCGAGAACTATGGCCAATGACAGCAGCCGGACACCGAGAACCCTCCAGGGGGAAATAGCTACTCTGCTTGTTTGGGCAGCACATAGATACTGAAGTTGGGAAAGCAAGCCTCTATTTGCCTCTAGACTAGATATTGTCAGGGGTGCTGGAAAGAATACCGTCAAGTCTAAAAAGACATTTAAATGGATCTGTGATGTGATGACCCTCCCTCCCCTGACAGGAATGATTTGTCATCGATGAGATTAATGAGCACGAAATGTCGTCTGTATGTGGGAATGGCGGGGCAAAATGTCTATTCTCGAATGTGCTATAGCTGGGCTATTCAAGTGTCTTACTTTGCTAGACCATGACCACAAAAGCAATTTGGGAGGGAAGGGGATTATCTAGCTTACACTTCCTGTGTCACAGTCATCGAGGGAGGTCGAGGCAGGACGGTGGAGGCAGAAACTGAAGCCAAGGCCATGGATGGGTGCTGCTTACTGGCTTGCTGCTCCTCGTGGCTTGCTCAGTCTGACTCCTTATAGAACCCAGGGCCACCCGCTCAGGGATGACGCCACCCCTGGTGGGCTGCGCCCGCCCACACCATCGATGGAGGAAGATGTCCCACAGACCTGACTACAGGCCGATCTGCCGGAGGGGCTTCTCAGTTGAGGTTTCTCCTTCCTAGATGACCCGAGCTTGTGCCAGACCGATAAGAAGCTAACCGGCATATCAAGGTGGGATAGCAAAAGACGGTGTAAAAGGAGAAACAGCACGCAAGTTTTGTTTACCATCATCACTTTCACTCGTAAGTGCTTGGAGACTTCCGCTAAAAAGAAAAAGACTCAGATGGAGTTAAACCTGGTGTGTGCAGGAGGAGGCTGATGTACTGCTCCAACCAAGGGTAGACATTACAGGGTAGTGAGAGGTCTGAGAGGAGCGGGTATGGGAAGGGAAAGGGACGGGGGTGTGTGTGGGGGCTGGATGGAAGGCCTGGACGCTTTTTCCTGTGTTGTTTTTTCATCAGTAGCTCAAAATAGTCCCTTTGCTCAGGAAGCGTATTTTAGGGCGCTAACTCTGATCCCATCAGTATTTTAAAGAGATTTTTTTTTTCTGAAATGCCCTCAAACCTGTATAGAGACCCATAGCAGAGAGGTCACCTACATCCCTGACAGACTGGCTGAGGAAACACACACAGGCCCAACCCTCGGGCAGGAACGAAGGTGCTCTAAGGATGACACCCACGTCCCTCCCTTTATCAACGACTGAGATAGCCGGGCGGTGGTGGCGCACGCCTCTAATCCCAGCACTTGGGAGGCAGAGGCAGGTGGATTTCTGAGTTCGAGGCCAGCCTGGTCTACAGAGTGAGTTCCAGGCTAGCCAGGGCTATACAGAGAAACCCTGTCTCAAAAAAACCAAAACAAAAAACAACCCCCCCCCAAAAAACTACTGAGATAAGGGCCCCCAAGCAGCTCCCCAAGTGTCCCGCCCCGAAGAAGGAAAAGGCCCTTTCGGGGCTCCAGTTGATGAGGACCTTGTCAGAGCACCTTGCAGGATGGACTGGCCGAGGGACAGCGGCCTGGGGACTGGTCCCTGCGCTCCTCCTCCCAGTGTGGCCACAGCGAACGGATCCCTTTTCTCTGCGTCTCCTTAGCCGTCCCTCCACGCCCATCAGCCTGTCCAGGACGGATGGCTGAGCCTGGCTTCTTACGTCACCAGGACCCAGCCGGACTTTTAGTGACAAAAAGGTTCACCAGGGGATACACTGTTACATAATACAGCTTCCACAACCAGAGTTTAATTTTCACTGTGTGTGTGTGGGAGGTTGCAAGGGTGGAGGGCGGGTACAGGAGAGGGGGAGATGAGTGGGATTGGGGTGCACGTGACTGCAAAGCCTGACTTTTTTTTTTACACTCCTGCTTTTCCACCTGCTCAGGTGTCTGTCTTCCCCGCCCTTCAGTCCCCACACAGCAGGTCCAGCCTGGCCTCTAACTTCCCCCACTAAACACCTGTCACACTAGACAAAGGGCAGGCCTTCGGGCCGCCAGCCCATACCGACTCTGACCACCTCAGCCTTCCGAACAGTCTCCTGGCTCATCGACTCTGGCGTGGGATAATACAGAACTTCCCCTGGGACTCGGGACACCGAGGCTCAGTGCATGAACGCACTTGCTGCCGAGTCTGATGATCTGACTTTGATCCCTGGAGCCCATAGGGTGGAAGGAGACAAGGGCCTGAAGTGTCGAGGCAAACAAAATAGAATTTTCTCATTTCCTGAGGGAGGGAGGCCAAAGCCATAAAAAAAAAAAAAAAAAAAAAAAAAAAAAAAAAAAAAAAGCCGTGCGGTGGTGACGCACGCCTTTAATCCCAGCACTTGGGAGGCAGAGGCAGGTGGATTTCTGAGTTCGAGGCCAGCCTGGTCTACAGAGTGAGTTCCAGGACAGCCAGGGCTACACAGAGAAACCCTGTCTCGAAAAAACCACCACCAACAACAACAATAACAACAACAACACCCCCACATAGTTACACACAGTAGTTACTCCTGCTTTTGCAAACTTGTAATATTTGGAACAGTTCCGCAAGGGGCCTTCTAATCTACTGAAGCGGACTAGTGACTTGGAGAGCAGAAGGCATTCTCCTAAGTGCTGGGGTTTGAATCCAGCCCTCGGCACGTCTGAGTCTAGCTTCCTCACCTCTTTCCCTGTCAGGTCCCCGTCACCCTTCTGGAAGCTTCCTTTCTGTTATAAGGAGATTTTTGACTTTTATATCATTTTCTACATAAAAGCCTTGCCATCCAGGGTTCTCTTCTGGGAAACGTTTTGGCCTGCTTCCTTTATCATTATCTCGGTAGACATGGGCAGCCCTGGGCCCTGTGAGTTCTCGTTTATGGATTTGACCAATCATAGGACAAAACTATTCAGAGGGGGGAAAAAAGGGCGGAGTTGGACAGATGGCTCAGCAGCTGCTCTTCAGAGGACCGGGGCTCAGTTCCCGCTGCCCACTGGCAGGCAGCTCACAGCCCTCTGGGACTCCAGCTGGGGGGGAGGGGGGCTTGGGGAAGGGGGGGGTGTCTGCTGCCCTCCTCTGGCACTGCACCCACATGGCTCACATGCAGGCACTCATACACATAAATAAATAATAAATACATCTCTTTTAAAATTGCATCTAGGGCCTGGAGAGATGGCTCAGTGGTTAAGGGCACTGACTGCTTTTCCAGAGGATCCGAGAGCGATTCCAGCCCTCACGTGGAGGCTCTCGACGGTAACTCCAGTTCCAGGTGATCTGACGCTCTCATCTGCTCTCGGTGGGCGCTGCACACATTTGGTTCTAAGTGTCTGGGGTGTGTGGGTGGGTCATACGTGCTAATGTTAGATGCTTTATATAAGAGGATAGGCTAGCCTAACATTTTATCTGTGGGTGGCTAAAATCCTGGAGTCAGTCCTCTATGGGTGCAGAGGGGGGCTATAAACATGCCTTGATAGATGCTGGGTCTCCATACCTAACCCCTCAACTGTGTTTTCACAGTTGACCAGGCAGGGCATCTCAACAAGCGACAAAGACTTTAAAGTGTTCTCTGGGGCCTCTGAGCTGTCCGACCAGGTGGGTCTCTGGGTTCTCTCAGCTTCAGCGGTTCGACCTTCTGTCTCTTTCCTCATTCTGTCTCTTTTCTCACACACATCCTCCATCAGTGTCGCTGTGGGGTGGCCTTCCTCCAGCATTTGCATTATCTGCCCCTGCGTCTCTCCATCCTCAGCCTCTCCCAGCAGGAGGCTAGGAACTATCAATAGAGCTGAGCCCTAGAAGACACTACTGGGGTTCTGCTGGGTCCTTCTACTCCTAACTGGATGCACGTCCCACATGCTAGTTCTCAGGATTCCTTGCATTATCTAGTTTCATTGACTGGCCTCGAGTTTTATCAACACCAAGACATGAATAGCTGAAGGCAGAGTTAGAGATGAAGGCTGCACCTCACCACTGCCTGCCTCCCATGGCTCGACCCACTGTCCTCTACCTGTGGCCCCAGTGTAAGGAATCTCTACACACAACACTAAGAGGCAAATCAGGAAAGATTAAATTAGCACGTGAAAGTAACAGCCCCGCCCCCACCCCCCTTCCCCCGCCCCCTGCACTAGGTGGCGTCACCAGGTTGCCTCAGTGGCTGCTGTGGGTTGCTCACAAGCCCCTCTCAGTCACTGCCCGTTGCCTGCAGAAGCTAAGTCTGTAAGGATGCTTTCACAGTCTAGACCATTCCATCCCTAGATATCTTGAAGCTCTGCACTCTGGATTTCTCCACTACCCAAACCATACTTATTTCCCTGACAGCAGCGCAGAACATCCTTTTCCTCCCCCACAAGTCTGCCTGTCCCCCTGTTGCTACTTTGTTTCCAACTCACTTCCCCGGTAAAAGAAATCTCAACTCAATCAGTAACAAAACAAGCTACAAGCCTAGATTGGGCAGATCTCCCACTACACTACTCTATTCCCATCTATGTTATCTCATATAACTTTCGGTTTCTCCAGGCCTCGAGCTTCTCTCTCTGCAGCCTCTCTGTCCATCCTTTGTCACTCCTCTCTATCCTGTTGATCCTCGTGGCTCCTCCCCTAAACTCTCAGCTCCTCCCCTTCCTCCTGCCCAATCATTGGCTCAAGCCTTTATTTGAAAAGTTAAGGTGGGGAGAAGGTTCACAAGGCAATTTCTCATCTGTAGTTCCTCTGAGGAGTGGAATTAGCATCCAAATATAAGCCCAGGGCTATCCATGACATCCCTCTTCCGGGTCTGTCTGAGGAGTGGGGGTGGTAGGGGAGGAGGCCGCTTCAGAGAAAACAACTCAGAAACAGACAGAAGAGGAGGAGGAAGCAAAACCGGACCATGCTGTGTGCTTGGTGGCGCCTATTTACAATCCCAGACTCAGGAGGCTGGGGGCGGGGGTGGGAGGGTGGGGGTGGGTGGCAGGACCACAGGGTCAAGGCTGTGTTAGGGAAGTCTTCCTCTAAAACTGGGAGTGAATGGAGACAGGAACTCAAAAGAGAAGACAGCCATTGCCAGATCTTGGGGAAGAGGGGTTGGCCTGGGGACAAGCCCAGAGCCCCGGAGGATCCTAAGGGCAGCCATTATGGCCAGGTCAAGAGTCTGAGATACAGGTGAGGAGCAGACAGCTGGGGACCACCAGCTCGTGGGTGGGCTCTGCTCTAACGATGATGGCGGACTGTGTCATGACCCGAGCTCGTGAGCTATGACCTGGGCCTTGATGCCATTGTATTTACGGGTGTTAAAACACTTTCCTACCTGCTGTGTGGGAAGTGAGGCTTGATTCCTTGCAAAAGAAGCGTTGGAAATGTGATTATGGGATGTTTGAATGGTCTCCAGACCTGCTAGAGCCTTTGGCTAGGAGAAGGTGGCAGAAGGAGAGGTGGAGGCAACAGGCCTGGCCAGACACGTTTCTCCTGTGACTTAATCATTACTCACCACATTCTGAAGAGAACCAGAGCTCAGGACCTCTTCCCAGAATGCACTGCTCTTTAATATGGACCTCTAGGTCCACAAAAGCAGAGGTTTATCTCGCCTTTGTAGATTATACCCGTGGTGGCTCTTATTACCGTTGAGGCAGTAATCACTGCAGAGTCCTGGACACTGACCAGCCTCCAAAAATGTCGGTCTCTTTGAAGGGATAGGAAGAAAATAAATAAACTATGACAGAAAGGACCTCTGCAGAGGGGAGGTACCCAGGACCCAGAGGACACGCAAAGGAGGTTCTGAGCTGTCCAAGAGCAGACTTGGATGCTGAGAGCTTTATAAATTCAGTCAAAGCATGCAAAGAGCTCACGGCAGGCAAGGCTCCTCCCAGGAGTCTTTACTGAGCAGAGCCCAAGGGAAAGTGGGGTGGGGTGTGTGTGGGTTGGTTTGCTTATAGTGAAGATGGGACAAAAGGACACAGCCTTTGAGAGAGAAGAGAGATTGACAAGGTCATTAAAGAGCTCTTCCGTGCTGGTTGGTGGTGACATGCATCGTTAATCCCAGTCCTTGGGAGGCGGAGGTAGGTGGATCTCAGTGAGTTCTAGGCCAGCATGGTCTACACAGAAGAGTTCCATGACAGTTAGAGCTGGAGAGAGACAGAGAAAGAGACAGACACAGAGAGACAAAGACAGACAGACAGAGACAGAACAGAGAACAGGGATTTCAGTGCTTTCAAGGCCAGCCTGGTCTACATAGAGAGTTCCAGGACAGCCATGGTGCATGTGCGAGAGAGAGAGAGAGAGAGAGAGAGAGAGAGAGAGAAGGGGGTTTTCAACAAAAATTATTTTCCAGACTTCTCCAGGTTTGGGGAGAGGCGCTGCTACTGAAAACACGTGTTTGGCTCGAGACGGTCACTTTTACTTGAAGACAATGGTTTACAGAGAGGAATCAAGATCTGGGCTCCAAAATTTCTCAGAAAAGCTCATAGGAAATCAGATGAATCTTTCACACAAAGTCACTGTGGTCTTGACACACTTTGAGGGTCAAGAGGAGGGAGGGGCAAGGGGAGTGTGGAGGGGGGGAGGGGAGGGAGGGAGGGATGGGGGGGTAGGGATCAAAGCTCATGAGGCAGAGAACACCAGTCACTCAGCTAGCATTTTTCCATAAGTGAAAATTTCCACACAGTAAGATTGGCAAAATGCCTGCCAATTAATGCAAAGGCGTCTATACCCTGGGACACTACATATGTGCAAAATGGAAACAAGGCAACAAACAAACAAACAAACAAACAAACAAACAGGAAAGCTGGGAGCAGGGCACTCTGACAGACGGTGTTCATTATCTAATGAGGAGAGAAATAAAGCAAAGTCTAAAATGAAGTTCTTCCCAAACATCTTTAAACGGCTCGTGTTGGAGAAGTGGGCGGGGCACACGTGCTCACCTTCAGGTGTCTGGGAACATGATGCCACTGGGGTACCCCACACTCCTCACCCCTGAATTCCAATCTTGGGAATGTATTCCAAGGAAATAATTTGAATGATAGTTGAATAATCATTTGAAAATAAATTTAATAATAATAAAAAAAAAGCAAGTTTGTACTTGTGCCCACCTGGGTCTTTGCTGCGTCACTGGCTACGGTATTTGAGAGAAACCAGACTTTAGCAGGTGGGGTGGGGTGGGGGTGGGGAATCGGGTGATGGCAGTGAAGACGTGCAGAAACTCGGGGAGGGGGTGGGGTGTTGGTCATGACAGGACCTGAGAGGGACTGTGAGGAACTCTGACTAAGGCTGTAGCTGGAGGTCAGAGAGGGAGGTTGAGTCAACTGTCTCCTATTTAAAGCCACATTTACATGTGCGTCGGAGAGGGAAGGAGGGCGGGAAGGCGGGCGCTCCGGCAGGTGGATCCTGTTGCAACAAGTTAATATGGACGGAGGCTCCGGGTGAGTGGGCTGGGGTCTGCCTGTCTGAAGAGGGACTGGAGGGAAAGGGGGCTGCCAGGTCTGGTGTACATATCCAGGTAAAGGTGGCTTAATTTTCTGAAGACCCCGTCTCTCGGTACCGTTCTGCTGGTCAAGGGCATTCGCTGGGACACTCAGACCCCAGCACCACGGTCTTCACCGCCACGTCACGCTTCGCTGTGCGGCTGAGTCAAACTTTATTTTAAGTCCTTATCTTTGATCGGGCTTTTATTCTCCCAGTACAATCACTCTTATGTTGATCTACCTGTGGGTGACTTTTCAGCCCCCCTGGGTGACATTTCAGCCCCAGGTCTCAGAGTCTTTTCTTTCGTGGGCTGTGACTTTAGACAAAAGCTTAAGATCTCTTTGTTTCAAAAAAAAAAAAAAAGTCAATTATATTTATTTGTGGGGAGGTGCCTGTGACGCACGTGTGGGGGTCAGAGGAGAGCTTGAAAGAGTCGGTTCTCTCCTACCACCACGTGGGTCCTGGTGACAGAACCCGGGCCATCACTTGGTGGCAATGGCTCTTACCCACTGACTGTCTCACAGGCTCAAGAAAGAGCTTGTGATCTTCAAGCTCCTTTTTTTCTCACCTAGACACCCAGGATGAAGGAAGGACACGTCACGGGCTGTCACAGGATGTCCGAGGCATCACAAACATCATAAATGATCTCTATAAACCTCTTTGCCTTCTACAAGTCAGAGCTCCATCTGTCTTTCATATAGCCCCTGGGCTAGTCACTCTGGTCACACAGAGTCACCTATCTGCAGGATCGTTTCAGGGTCATCTGGTCTACCCAACCCAGTTACACTGCTTCCCTCCTCACCAGCCTGCCCGTCAGTCACCTGTCTTCTGAGGCTCCTAAGTAGAAATGACCAGGACATCTCTATCCAATCTAGTTAACCAGACCCCACCTGAGTGGGCGTGGCTGGCGTCAGACAGAACCCTGTTTGAATCCTGGCCCTTCTGCTTGCACACGGTGAGCGTCGGCTTTCTCTCTCCAAGCCTCAGTCTCTGCACCTGTAAGATGGGGCAATAGCAGCCTGCCACTTAGGGTGAGGAGGTAGCCTGGTTGCACTCCAGGGGCTCTCCAGAGGGGAAGCTGGGCACGGGAGTCACCTTGTCACTCTGGTCTAGCCTGTTGGCAGCAGTGATGGAATCTCCTGACTGCTCCTAAACGCCAGTCCTTTCAAGGCCAAAGTTCAAAGTGCCATCAAGATGACCCTGCGGTGGTAACATCACTCTCCGTGCAGGGCTGCAACGCCTGGGGCTGTCCCTACCACAGCTCTAGGAACTCCGTGAATCTAGTCATAGGCTCTGGCTGCCTGTGTCTCCCCCTGCCCGAGCCTCCACCTCACCAGCTCCCCCTGCTGAGCCCAAGGCCTGCTTCAGCCTCAGTCTCACAGTTTTTTGAAAGGCTCTTGCCTGAGCTCTCTCTCCTGGGGCTGGTTCTCTCTATCCCTAACACTCAGCTCCCCGAACACAACCCTTTCTCCACAGTCCCACGGCAGTACACTCTGGGAGGTTCCGGCTCCCCTGTGAGGTTCATGCCTTTAACACTGTCCTCTTTGTCACCCGCCGCTCCAGCTGCCCCCCCCCGGCTTGCCAGTCTTGTCTGCTCGCTGTCCTGTTAATAAATAATATTTTCCTGGGATTCAGATGTACAAACGGTTACCCACAGGTCAAAGGTCTATACAGTCATTCGTCTGTGACTTCAAACATCCAAAAACCCCACCAACGTCTACCCCCAGGACAGATGTGTTCCTCGACACCCTGTGGGTGTGTTATGAAATAGTCGTGTCTTGCATGTCACGTGCCTGGGTGGAGAGACATCGTCCCTGTCTGTGGAAAGCCGAGGGGTCAGCTGCCGCACCTCTCCGGCGCCTGCTCTGTGGCGGGACGTTGTCCCGTGCTGGGTTTCTTCCCTAAGGAGTGTGAGCGTGAGGGGCCTTTGTGCAGCAGTGCCCCGGAGCAGAAGCTGTACAACTAGAGAGGAAGCGGGCGGTTGACTTATCACGGTTACTCGCCCCGGCTCGGGAATGTCCCGTCGCTCAAAATGTGCCTCGCGTTCCCAGAACTGTGTCGAGTCTGGAGGGGAGACCAGCGAGTGACTCAGAATCCCCTGGCTTTCCACAGCTCAGCCCCGAAGCCTGCTGACGGGGGCGGGTGGATGTGGACGGAAAGTCCTGTGAATACTGCTAGCTGACACTGTGTTCCTCGCCTGGGTGACTGTGGCTTTAGGGGTGCAGAACTAAACCAACCTAGTCAGCCTGGCGTGGTTCTCTCTGAGCTGGGTGAGGTCCTCTGGCTTGCTCGTGAAGCCACAGCTGTCCAGATGTCGGCAGAAGATGCGGGTTGCTGGCTGCTTATTTCTTTCAAACAAAAAACACCCCTGTCCTTACGTATGGCGTCTCCATGTTCTTGTCGGGCCTCTGGGCTTTCCTCTCTCTCGCCATTTCTTTTCGGGCCTTCACAGGCAGCTTTCCTCGCGTCCTCCAAACCGGAAGACCTAGAAGCATCATTTCAAGGGCAAGCGCTTGGCAACCGTCCCTGAAAGCCAAGCACAAGCTCTGCAGGGGTTTAATGATGCCCCTCGGAGAAGGCACCTGCAGTTCCACCCACCTCTGGGCACCCGTCCAGCCGGCTAACGAGCCGTGGCCCGGTCTCCAACCCTCGTTGTGCAGGCCTCTTCCCAGCCACTTCTGTCCGCATCCCCAGAGGGTCCCCCCTGCGGGCTGTCAGCGGTCAGCGGTCATCGTCCCCAGGCAAGCCGGACTGCCAGCCCGTGGGCGCTTCCCCTCCCCGCAGCTAACCCACCTGGAAGTAAAGCCCCAGTTCCCCAAGTCCATCCACAAAAGGTCAGGGAGTGCCAACGGGGCCCCGAAGAGTCGCTGACACGTTCCAAGCACAAATTAACCAGTGTCGAGCAGCCAGGAAGGAGGCAGGCGGGCGCCATAGCGCCAAGTCCCGCGACTGTATCTGCACATCTGCCAACTGGCTATCACGGAAGCCATCTCTGCCCCGTGACTCAGTGCCCTGTCGGTGTGGCGGCCTTCCTGACGAGTGCTTCCCCACACCACAGGCCTGGGGGTGAGGGCGCAGGGCTCCCAGTGTGTAGGGAGTGTCTGGGGCTCAGGGCTCTAGCTAGCCCGGCCCGGAGCATCTCTGGCCTCTCTGGCCTCAGTCTTTGCCCCTAAAGACTGGGCAGATCGACAAGCTCTGTCTACAGAGCTGTGGCCAGGACCAGAGTGCTTCAACAAACGCCAAGGTCCTTCCGTGGAGGACAGTTGGTACCCCGTGGTACCTCCACCGGTGGGCTCTGCCGGCTCGCAGCTGGAGCCTCACTGTGCGCTAAGGGCGAAATCTATCAGCAGCGTCAGAAATGAGCGAAGAGCCGGGGCTAGAGGCCCAGCGATGGTCCGCAGACCCTGGGAGGAGCGTCCGAGAACACTTGCGTCTGCCGCACAAAAGCCTCAGGGCCTTGTGCCCACGCGTTGGCCGTGCTGAGGATGAGGCCGGGGCCTGGACGATGGCTCAGTCAGTACAGTTCTTGCCACACAGTTTCAAGGAACTGAGTTCTGCCCTTATAATGCACGGAGGTGTGTGTTTGTAATCCTGTCATCCGCAAACCGGGGAAGCAGAGTCAGAGGGTCTCCAGATCAGCCCAAGATCCCACGGAAGGACTCTAGATTCAAAACACTTTATCCTGAGGAATGATGATCGAGATTGCTGCCTCTACCTATGAACTTGAGCAGGCATACAGAATGCTCACACACACACACACACACACACACACTAAAGGGTGGGGTGAAGAAACTGGATCAGGGTTTGGTGGTAAAATTCTGACCTACTATGCACAGAGCCATGGGTTCTATGCCTAGAACCAGGCCAAAGAGAGAGGGATAGGGAGAGGCAGAGGGAAGGAGGAGGAAAAGAAGGGAGGGGAAGGGGGGGGGAGAAGTCATGATAGAGTATACCTCAAATTCTTCTCCCAGTCAGGGCTCATGGTAGATGAACCGGCTGCCCCCACCCCCACCTTAGAAGGCCGCAGGGAGCCGAGGCTGACACATTCTACTGGGTCCCCAGAACCTCTGCCACTTCTAGACCATTGCAGAGGCCCGTGCAGCTGCTCACCTCTGGCCTGGCTTCCTGTCTGCAGCCCGAGCGGACAGACACATAGCGCCTGGCCCTTGAAGGGACCCACTAAGGGAGGTTAAGGGTCTGTGGTTATCTTACACTTCAACCTCTTAACAATATTCCCCCCGGTTCTGCTTGGTAAGCCAAGTCTGCGGGACCGTGGAGCTTGGGCCAAGTTGGGAGGTAGGGCTAAAAGGACAGGGTTGGGTCCATCCACCCTGAAGCAGAGTCACAGGACGGAGCTGGGGGCAGGGGTGGGGGAGGAGAACTCTCAGAAAGCCGTGTTTAGTCTCGCGTGTCTCTGGAGCACACCCCGTTAAATGGCAAAGAGGGAAGATTGTGACCACTTAATGAAGACTCTGGAGGAAGGACGACAGGCCTCTGTCTGGTTTGGGACAAGGAATCTGGCCTCCCATGAGGCTCTGCGGTGGGGAGCCATGGAGCTGACTCAGCCCTCCCTCCCTCCCCCCCCCCCCCTCACGGTGACCTCTCCTGGTACTACAGCAGAGGAAAGATCCTGCGCCCTCCAGGGCCAGTGGGTGTGGAGGGGACTCCAGCTGTCCCCTGATCCATGCCTTGACTTCTCTCCCTACAAAAGAAATAGAGAAGTGGGTTTGAGTTTTCAAAATCTTTTCAAGTTCTACAACAGGTTGGCTCCTGACACTTCTCAAGGTTGGTCTCTCCCTGTGCAACCTTGGTGCCGCGTACAGCCCAGTGCCCTCCTGTTTCCCAAGACTGGCCTGGGGGGACCTTGCTCGGGTAGCAAAAAGTGTCTGAGAATGAATGGCCGTGGCAGACTGTGGAATGGAACCTCCCCGCTGATGTGCTAGGATAGCGGCTCTGGTCCGGACAAAGCGGGTCCTCTGTAAGAGGGACAAAGAGGGAGAGAGAGAGAAAGACAAAGGGGAAAAGAAAAAAAAAACAGGGGTGTGTGTGAAAGTGGGGAAATCTTTCTCTTTTATATATGCTGTGCCATAATCTGTTTGTAATCTGTTCGCAGGTAAGTGTTGGAAGTGGGCTTCAGGGAAGGTACGTGGTAGTCATAGCAACGGGTGACACCTATGAGTGACACCCTGAGTTTGAGCTGATCTGCAAAACTGGTCTTTTGATGACCCACCCCATATGGCTGGGATTCAGGACCTCGGGTGATCTAGGGGATTCCCTCTGTTCTGAACCACATCTCCAGTCAGATCTACATTTTCTTCTTTACACTGTGTGTGTCCCTTGTGTGTGTGTGTGTGTGTGTGTGTGTGTGTGTGTGTGTGTGTGTGCTGTGCATCTATCCAACCATGAGCATGAGGAGACCAGAGGTGTATGCTGTGCTGTAATCCCTCTGTTTCTGGGCCACAAGGTGATGGGATTTATGTGCTGTCATGTGGGTTCTGGGGAGTTGAACTCGGCCTCACGATGGCACAGCGATCACTCTTACTCGGTTTAACAAGTCTCTACAGCCTCGAGTCAATACACGTCCATCTGGAGGCCATCCAACCGCAGACTCCCGGGGCCTGCTGTGTCCACAGTCCCCTCACTCAATGCTCGTTTTGTGTCTTTGGTAACACAGTTTGATGAAGTTGAGACAGTCAGCTTTTCTTCCCAGTTTCCTTCAACCTGGACTTTTGTTCAAGGCCCGGGTTCCTCTTTGTCCTGCGGAATGAGATCTTTGGGCCACGATTGTCAAGGTTCTGTGGAACAAAGCTGTCTCCGCAGGAGCGTCAGAAGCTAAGATTTCAAAAGGCTGGCGTTTCCATTCCTGGGCAGGCCAAGAGAACGGTGCTGGGACCTGGTGAAGAAATAGCCACAGGAGACTAGAGTCATGAGGAGAGTTGGTGAGGGCTTTGAAGGT
The DNA here is from genome assembly GCA_964023405.1 of Apodemus agrarius. NCBI lineage: Eukaryota > Metazoa > Chordata > Mammalia > Rodentia > Muridae > Apodemus > Apodemus agrarius. Next base: position 5,674,163 of record OZ030009.1, on the reverse strand, counting down.
TGTGTTGCGACCACAGAGGCCTAGGAGAGTTAGCCCAGGGCTGGGGGAGTGGCTTGCCAGGCGGAGCGCTTGCCTAGCAAGAGCGAGGCCGTGGGTTCCATTCTGGCGTCACATGATCCAGGTGTGATGGCAGGTGTAGTCCTGGCACTCGGCAGGTGAAGGAAGGTCAACTTCGGTGGCTTTTGGTTCCCACCATTTCCAAGACAGCGATGGTAACAACGGTCATGTCATTGCCCCTGGGGACCCTCAGGTGATTGGTCCGGGTGCAAGATGTCAGGTGTAGCTACATCAAGATTAACATGAAAAAGAAGCTCAGTTGGCAGAGAAAGACCGGGTGCTCTTCCCTGCCTGGACTGCACACAACAAACAGAGCATGCTCCAAAAACGTCTGCCTCGAGAGAGCATGGGGGGCGCTGGCCCTGTGTAGACATCTTACAGCGTCACACGGCTCATGGCCCGTGGCTTCTGGAGCCCATACTGTTCCTTCACTCACTAGGCCACACTTATTCTCAGGAGCGTTTTATCTCCAGTTACTTATTTTTGTCTTTCATAGTGAGCGGTCTCTGTTTATACTTCAAATTTCCGCGTGCCTGGCGTAAGCGTTCATTTTCCGTGGACAGACGAACGTGTCGTGGATTTCCAACAGATGCCCCTGGCCTCTTCCAACAGGGTACCTCACAGACTCAGATTTTTGCCTATAACATGCTGGGGGCCCGTCCAGACACTGAGTTTCTCCAGAGCCCAAGTTCTTTATGTTGATGGTAATATTTGTGCAGAATCCTCCTGCCTACCATGGGCTGTCAATCTTTCTTGAGTACTTACAACACCTGTGCCATGTAATCCTGGGCAATTAGAAGCTTTTTAGGGGGGCAGGGGTGGAGATATGGCTCAGCGGTTAAAAATACTGACTGCTCTTCCTGAGGTCCTGAGTTCAATTCCCAGCAACCACATGGTGGCTCACAACTGTCTGTAATGGGATCCTACGCCCTCTTCTGGGGTGTCTGAAGACAGCTACAGTGTACTCATATACATTAAATAAATAAACCTTTTTAGGGAAAGGGACAAGGAAGAGTTCAAATGTTTCCCACATCATGGTTTTATTCTCCTCCAAATATTTTTTCTCTTATTGTTGAGATCATAACATAATTAGATTATTCTTCTCTTCCCTCTCCCCCCATCCAAAGCCGTCCGTATACCCCTTGATTGCTTTCAAATTCATGGCCTCTTTTTCTCCCCTTAACTGTTGTTACATGAGCGGTCGGTGTGTTTGCCTGTGGACAAGGCTCTTTCTTCTCCCGGCCTCAGCATTTCTGAGTTCTCTGGGCAGGGTCGAGGCCACGTGGGTTTCTACAGCCACCTTGCCGAGTCCACTGTTGTCCTTGTTCAGCGCATGCTTAGGCAGACATGTTGGTGAGACTTTGTGGGAGTAGCTTCCAACACTGCTAAGTGACTTGGACTCACAGCGAACCCCCCCCCCAGCCTGTGATCTCGCCGCCTCCTCTTCCGAAACGTTCCCTGAGCCTTAGTTGCGGGAGTTGTTTCATAGCAGTCTTCAAATAGTTTCGATCTGTGGTCGACTCTGCAGACAGGGATCCTCCGGGCACAGAAGTCTGGCTGTTTCCTCCTATACTCTGAACATTTGGCGGTATCTTGGGAGGAAGCAGGAAGACAGGAGGCTCCAGAGCAGCTCTGTTTGGGCCTCGGGAGTTTCCTGTGATTTCACAGTGAGAGTGGATCCCCCTGGGCAGACATCTACTGTGACTAAGAACATTTGAAGATCCCAGGGCTTGTCGAGAGGGACGCTTTCAGATCCAGTTTCTTCCACTTTTCCTGTGCCAGCCCGGTTCCAGAAGTGGGTGGAAATTCTCTGTTCACCAGTTTTCCCAAGCGCAGAATCATAAAAATTATTTGAACTCATTTTATAGAACCATAGAAACAGAAGCCGGAATGAGGCTTGAGAAACATCTATTCTAGCTCATTGTCCTGTTATCGGTTGGCCCAGGGGAAGCCTTGAGCGGTCTTCGGGCGGCAGGCCCTGGCCTGATTACAATCTACTACCGGGGTCTCAGCAACCGTGTCTGGAGCTTCAGGGGGTTGAAGTGTCAGGAAACGGAGCAGACAGGAACTTCCCGCTGCAGGGCTGACCCGGGAGGCAACCGCCTCTGTCCCTCCTAGCCCACCACAGAACGTATTTCTTTATTTTATTACATACACATCTTCTTCCTTCCTTGGTAATTAATCAGAATACTTTATAGCTATTCAAGGCACTGTGGGGAAGGTTCTAGACGTTTCTCATTTCATAGTCGTGCCCTAGGGCTAGGTGGTACTCAGTTTTCCGACTCAGACCCCGGTCTGAAGACTCAGATAGTTTGACCCAGTCGTAGCCAGGCATCCTCCGCCCGCCACATCCTGCTCTTGTGGGAACCTTCTGGGCTATGCTCACCTGACGCTGGATATAGAACACGTTTAGCTGTATGATGTCTGCTTTCACATTTTTTCTTTTTTCTTTTTTTTTCCTCTAAAAGCCTTTTTTAAGGATGTGCCTGGTGGCGCACACCTTTAGTTCCAGCACTTGGGAGGCAGAAGCAGGTGGGACACTGTGAGTTCTAGGCCAGCCTGGGCTATATTGTGAGACCCTGTCTCAGAAGACAAACAAACAAAAAACCTCTTTAGTAAAACCCAAGACCCCCCCCCAAAAAAAAAAAAAAAAAAAAAAAAAAACAAGACCCAGGGCTGGGGGTAGGGCAGCTAGTTGGTAGGGTGCTTGATCGACATGCATAATGCCTGTGACTCTATGCCCAGCACCACAAGAACAAGACAAGGTGGCACAGTTGGGAGGTAGAGGCAGGAAGAGCAGATGTTCATGTCGTCATCATCAGCTACATAGTAAATTTGAGGCCAGCCTGGGCTATATGAGACCCTGTCTCAAAACGTTGTACAAGCCAAACCATACAAAAAACCTAAACTAAAACAAAACACCACACACACACACACACACACAGAGAGAGAGAGAGAGAGAGAGAGAGAGAGAGAGAGAGAGAGAGAAGTCTACATGGGGTCCAGAGCCTCAATTTTTCCCGGTGACACCGGAAGGGGATGATGTAACAGGAAGAGCCGCCCTCGCCTGAGGAAAAGGAGTTGATTGCTTCTGGCGTCTGCTGAGGGACCTGCCTGAGGCTACCTCAGTTAAGAGAATTTTTATTTGTTTTAAGTTATGTGACTGTGTGTGTGTGTCTACAGAGGCCAGGAGAGGTGTTAGATCCCTGGAGCTACAGTCAGAGGCCATTGGGGCCTGTTTGATGTGGGTACTGGGAACCTAACTTGAATCCCCACAAAAGCAACCACAGGCCATCTGTCCTGGCCAATTCCAGTTGTTTATCTATGTAGGAGTATGACCTATGATAAGGATTAAAAAGTATACTATAAACTGGGCATTGTGGCACATACCTTTAATCCTAGCACTCAGGAGGCAGAGACAGGAAAATCTCTGAGTTTGAGGCCAACCTGGATTACACAATGAGTTCCTGGACAGCCAGGGTCACACAGAAAAACTCTGTCTCAACAAAAAGACAAATAAACAAAAATCTTATGAGAAAGAAAAATAACAGTGTGTTTGGAAGTATTAGTGTTGTAAGAGAGGGCAGTCAGTCCGGGGAGGGGGCAGTCAGTCCAGGCCCCTGGGCTTCCCTTCTTGGCTTCCGGTAGGCAGCATCTCTGACGGAAACAAGTCATCACCGTCCTACACAGGTGACCAGGGCAGAGGTGTCACCGCAGGGGCCTGCCCTCTAGAGTAGCAGCACCTGGGGACAGAGCTAACAGGATGCAGAGCCCGGAGATGCAGGCTCTCAGGTTTCCTGGTCGCTTGTCCCTAGCCCAGCACCAGACATAAAGGACTAGACATCCTGGAGCCTTGGGTGACCTCTGTATGCTGTGGCTTGTGGTGTCTTGAGTCCGGGTCTAGTCCCTCCCTTCCTCCAACAGACCTCTGCAAAGGCAGTCAAGCCTCTCTAAGCTGTTTTAGCACAGGGCGGTTGGTCACCTGTGACCTTCCTTCCTGTGATCTCAGGTGCGTCATGGCCAGATCTCAGGCACATTACAGGTGGAGAAGATGCTTCATCCACAAGCAGACAGATGACCAGGGCAGAGGGCTTGGAGCCTTGGAGCCTGGCCTCTTCTCTCTTCTCTTCTCTTCTCTTCTCTTCTCTTCTCTTCTCTTCTCTTCTCTTCTCTTCTCTTCTCTTCTCTTCTCTTCTCTTCTCTTCTCCCTTCCCTTCCCTTCCCTTCCCTTCCCTTCCCTTCCCTTCCCTTCCCTTCCCTCCCCTCCCCTCTTCTCTCCTCCCCTCTTCTCTCCTTTCCTCTCCTCTCTCCTCCCTCTCTCCTTTCTCTGTCTCTCTGTCTCTGTCTCTCTGTCTCTCTCTCTCCCTGTTTTTTCTTCAAGTCAGGGGTTCTTTGTGTAGTGCTGGCTGTCTTAGAATTCTCTCTGTAGACCAGGCTGGCCTCGAACTCATATATCTGCCTGCCTCTGCCTCCCAGTTGCTGGGAGTAAAGGCTTTCACCACCACCACCCAGCTCTGCTTGCTCTTTCTAGTTCTGAGATATTTTGCACATCGAGTCAGTAAGGGCTGGAGTTAATAAGGGTTCCGTGGGTGAGAGTGCTTGCTGAACAAGCATAAGGACTTGAGTTCAGATCCCACCACCATGTAAAAACCCAGATGTGGCTGTGCATGTCTGTAACCCCAGCACTGTGAGGTCTGGAGACAGGAGGATTGCTGGGGCTTGTGGACAATCAGCTTAGCTCCAGGCTCAGTGAGAGATCCTATCCCTAACACTGACCCTGATTCTAATCCTAAAGTAGAAGGCAATAAAGCAGGACCCTGACATGCAGTGGCCTCTTGGACATACATGTCTGAATACATACATATGCATACACACAGAGACATATGTGAACACACATGTACTCACAGACACACATGTGCATACACAGACACATATGAGCATATACATGCACACAAAGAGATACATGTGAATATACATGCATACAGAGACACACATGTGCATACACAGACACATATGTGCATATACATGCACACAAAGAGATACATGTGAATATACATGCACACACAGACACACATGTGCATACACAGACACATGTGCACACACATGCACACACAGACACACACGTGCACATACACATGAACACACAGAGACACACATGTGCGCGCACACACACACACACACACACACACACACACACACAGAGCTGATGCAGTGCTGGGCACTTTTAATTAGTGCTGAGGAAGGAGATAGAGGCCGACAGCCAGGTCCTGACCAGGTAGCCTTGGACCCTTGAGGAGCACCGACATTCAGTGAGAGAGCATCTCTAAAAAGGTGAATGGCTTCTGAGGAGCGACACTCAAGCTTGACCTCTGGCTCCACATACATGTGCACACACACACACACACACACACACACACAAATACGTGTCAATCATGCTCACATAAAAGGGCGTGGCATCTAGTAGGTATTCAAAGGTCATCTTCATACTGTCCACATCTCCGCCAGCACTGGGCAGAGAGCTCTCCTGCAGAGGCCCTGGAGGACCTTGTAGGGATGGGGACACACTGTCTTTTGAGTCAGTTTTTGGAGGAAGAAGATTCTTTGCTGTGTTCTGCCAAAATCCACCCCCTCACAACTTCCTCATACAGGTCCTGACTGCCAGGAGCCCGGGGTCAAAAAAACAAAACAGAACAAACAAAACAAGTCTTGTCGGAGATGTAGAATATAAATAGTTGGGACAGAACTGGATTCAAGAGTGGCAGTCTCCTGCAGCAGCCATTCAGCGAGGCGTCCCACAGCAAACCTGGGTGGAGACTGACGTCAGAGGCCCCTTGGGGAAGGCTGAACTCCTAGGTTCTCCGCTCCCATTAGCAATGTGACTTTCTTTCTTCTGCCTAGCACATCGTTTTCCTCTTCAGAGCCAGGAAAAGTCACCCCACTTATACAAGGTGGCGGTCACAAGGGCCCCGCAGCCATGACCTCATCGCCCTTAATACGTGCCTATAATCACCGAGCACCCAGGGAGTGGGCCAGTGGAGCAGCCACATGCGTCAGGCGCCTGTTTACAGAGCCTTCCTGGCGTCGGGTGTAGAATCACGACCCGTGAATCCTTTCCCGACTCTCCCGGCGTCCTCGTGTGCAGCTGGCGTGTGATGGGAGGGACCCAGGCGTCGCTGTAAAGATAGAGTAGGTAGCTTCCCTTCTGATGACTCTTGCTGAAAACAACTCAAGTATAAAGGGTGTGAATGGGTTAAGCCGTGGGGGGTGGGGGATTGTGTCAGCTGCTTCAGGGCTGGGCCCTGGGGAATCCTCTTGGGAGCAGGCGCTGGGACCCATAAGTTTAGGAATTGAAAGTGAGCCTCTTTCGTTTCTTCAGGCCATGGTGTGACTCTGTCTCTCTAGCTGCTCAGCCATGCGTGAAGAGAAGCAGAGTCTGTCTTCGGTACCTGGTGCTGGGCTGCTGTTTCCCTGGTTAGCCCCGCTGATCACAACTGTGGTGGTGGGCCTGGTGAATCTAGAGGACTTGGGGGTGTTTGCAGCCCCTGCCCTTCCCAGGTCTTGAATGTGCACAAGGGTGCTGTGTGCAGCCGGGCTCCCTCCCCAACCCTGGAGTGTCCTCCTCCAGCCCCGAGTGTGTGGGGGACGCAGAGCAGTCTGCTAAATTGCCCTCTGGTACCTTGGATGAGACACTATCTCCTAGATCAAGGAGCAATCCGATTATAACCACCCCTTCACTCAGGCGGGGGTGGGGCGGGACTGAGGGGTGCCTTCCAAGACACTGACATGCTTGCAACTGTAGATGGCACCAAATCCTACCCTCCAACAGTTGTGTGAGCTCACAAGTGTTTGTGTGCACGGGCATGAGTAGGTGTGTGCATGTGTGCCTGTGTGTTCGTGTATGCTTGTGCACATGCACACACCCACACACGTGAGTGCATGTGCGTGTGAGCCTGTGTGTGCACTCGTGTGTATGTGTGTGTGCATGTGTACCTGTGTGTGTACATGTACGTGAGTGTGTGTGTGTGTGTGTGTGTGTGTGTGTGCAGAGCCTAGAGAGGGCTTGGGGCCTCTCACTGGAAGCTTGCCGTGTCTCAGCGAGGCCATCGAGGTCCCGCAGTCTACCCTCCGCAGTCTACCTTCACGCCCCCACTCCTGGGGTCACAGGCACAAGTTGCCACGTAGGATCTTTAACCTGACTGCCATCACTCTTACCCACGGAGCCAGCTCCCAGCCCTACGTGTGGCCCCCACACATACGTTTTGTGCCTTTCCTCTCTGACCTAAACCTTTATTTCACACGGTGACCGCGGCTTTGGTGGCGTGTAGCAAACCAGCCTAACCGGCCCCGCTTTCTTTCTCGTGGTCTCCTTGGTTCGTTCTGACTACCTTCGCCGTCAGCGTGTGTCTGTCTTTCTGTGGTTTAAGCCTTTAGAGATGGAGCCTCACTCTGCAGGCCTGGAAGGCAAGGCTGGTCACACACTCACAGAGATCCACCTGCCTCCGCTTTCCATCCCCAGCTCTCTGGGCAGCTTCATTTCTACCCCAACTTCCCGTGAGCTCAAGTCTCTTTGGGCCTCAGGGTTTTTTCTCCACAAATCAGCCTTGCCCACTTGGGGTGAAGGACGGTGAAAAGGACATCACAAAGAACCTTCCTCTGAGCAAGCATGGATGCTGGGGGTGGTAATGGTGGCCATGGTGATGGGGGTGGAGGTGGTCATGGTGGTCATGGTGATGGGGGTGGGGGTGGTGATGGTGGTGATGGTGATGGGGGTGGGGGTGGTGATGGTGGTGATGATGATAGTGATGATGGTGATGATGATAGTGATGATGATGGTGGTGATGTAGGTGGTGGAGATGGTGTGGAGATAGTAGCAATAATGATGATGATATTGATGATAAGGAAGGTAATGGTCCTGTACCTAATGTACCTAATAACTAGGATCAATCTGGAAGGTCTTCCCTTTCCCCCAGTGACATGTACATATACACATGCACACACATGTACACAAACATGCACACATACAACCTTGCATGTGTACATAAATGCATGCACACACATGCACACAAGCATGTACATGTATACACATGTACATACATGCACTTGTACACACATGCATACTCACATGTGCACATACATGCACACACACATGTTACACATGGGATCAGCTTAGGGGCTTCCACTTGCTCAGATTTACAGCTCTTTCCTCCGGGTCAGACACAGGTCTCTGTGCTTTTCTTCTATCCGATGAAGATCTGGAAGGTTCCCCTAAACATGGTGGTTGGCCTTCACCATCCATTTCCTGTGCGCTCCACGACCAGAGAACCTCCTAGGCCTCCTCACTGAGGTCTTCTGAGCATGTACCATATATAGATGACAGGGATAAAGGTGACACAGATGATAGAAACCACAAAAGAAGGAGGAGGAAGAGGAAGGTCGGAAGGTCGGGAGAGAAGCAAAGTCGAGAGGAGAACACGATTAGAAGAGGCAAGGAGGGGCTGGAGAGATGGCTCAGCAGGTAAGAGCACTGACTGTTCTTCCAAAGGTCCTGAGTTCAAATCCCAGCACCCACATGGTGGCTCACAACCATCCATAAAGAGATCTGATGCCCTCTTCTGGTGTCTGAAGACAGCTATGGTGTACTTACATATAATAAATAAATAAATCTTTAAAAAAAAAAAAAGAGGCAAGGAACCCTCATTTATTTATTTACAACATGCCAGGCACAGCTTTGAGTCCTTCACATATACTGATACATTTACATACATAGACTCATTTACATAATGGACTCATTAACATACAAGACTCATTTACATATGTTAGATCATTTGCATACACAGACTCACATTTACACACAACTCATTTACATATGTGGACTCATTTACATGTGCTGGCTCATTTGCATGCATGGACTTGTTTACATACATGGGTTCACATTTACACACAAGACTCATTTACATATGTGGGCTCATTTACATATGCTGGCTAATTTGTATACATGGACTTGTTTACAAGCAAATTTGCACAGAAAACTTATTTACATATGCCACTTTATATTCACACTCATTTGAATATTGGCTTATTTGCCTATAGTCTTATTTACATGTATTTGCATATACACTAATTTAACTCTCATAACATGCCTGTTTACTCCTCAGAAAACTCCAGTGAGTGGGCAGTCACCCAAACCGAACTAACTGGGCAAAGTTGCCTAAGATAACACAGCTGAGGGGAAACCAGCCCTGACCTGCAGAGGCCAGACTGTCAGCCCCAGCTGTGAGATGACACAGCCAATGTGAAAGTGACAGGCAAGGATGCTGAGGAAGAGGCGGGCATGTTGGTGGAAAGAGCTGTGAGAAGGCTTTCCAGGCCTACAGGCAGGAAGCGAGCAGATAAGCTGTTTGAGATAATTCCAGTTCCTTAAAGGCCAGGTGGAAAGAAGCGGGAGTTATGGCCTCCTGCAGTCCTGGGCGGGGCCTCCTGCAGTCCCGGGCGGGGCTTACACGGGGCGGGGCTTACACCCAGGGACATCAGGGAAATCACAGGGGATGGCGTTGGGGGGTGGTGTGGGGAAAGCTGATGAAATTTAGTGCTAGCCTTGCATTAGACTGTGACATTCTGATTTGTCCAAGGTCCGAGTGCACAGCAAATACCCACAGGGCTGCTCGGCCTCTACCATCCAAAATACTCAGGCTAATACATGTGGTGCGTGCCTCGGTGGGCATGCGCACCAGAGCGGAGGAGGATGGGACGAATGAGGTGAACGGCGAGTGAACAACACTGGGGCCACTCAGGTGACCTTTCTTCTCTACTCCAAGCTCCCCTAAATTCATCCAGGGACTTCCACGGTGGCATCCTGCCTGGCTACACACGACCCAGCTCACTGGAGCTCAGTTACGATGTTGGTGGCTGGCCTGGTTTTTCTGTGGTGCGATGCTAGTCTGTTCAAGAGTGTAACTGTGTTAGTGCGTTTGTGTCAGCCTGACACAGGGTAGAGTCACGTGAACGATGGGAACCTCAGTTGAGAAAGTTCTTCGTAATATGGGGCTGCAGGCGAGCCCAAAAGGCATTTCTTAGAGATTGATGGGGGAGGGACCGGACCAATATGTCATCCCTGGCATATTGTTCTTGGGGTCTATAAGACTTTGAGCAAGTCAGCAAGCAGCCTCCCTTCATAGCCTCTGTATCAGCTCCTGCCTCTAGACTGCTGCCCTGTGTATTTCCTGTCCTGACTTTCCCCGGCGATGAACAGTAATGTGGAAGTGTAAGCCAAATAAACCCTTTCCTCCCCAAGTTGTTTTTGGTCATGGTGTTTTATCACAGCAATAGAAACCCTAAGACAGGGGCTGGAGAGATGGCTCAGTGGTTAAGAGCACCGACTGCTCTTGCAAAGGTCCTGAGTTCAAATCCCAGCAACCACATGGTGGCACACAACCACCCGTAACAGGATCTGATGCCCTCTTCTGGAGTGTCTGAAGACAGCTACAGTGTATTTACATATAATAATAATAAATGAATCTTAAAAAAAAAAAAAACCCTAAGACAGTATCCCAATGTACTCTTCCTGTGTGTGTGTGTGTGTGTGTGTGTGTGTGTCTGTGAAAGAGATAGAGACAGAAACAGAATGTCTTTCTATGTTGCCCAGGCTAGCCCTGAACTTCTATGTTAAAAGGATCCTCCTGTCTCTACCTCTGGAGTAGCTGGGACTTGGCATGTGTGCCAGGCCTTCTGGTTTTTTCACAAGTGTTTACCAGCTTCACCAGGGTTTCTGGAAGGAGGTGGTGATCCTGTCAGGTTCCTGCCCTTCCCTCTCTGGTTGGATACATCACAGAGTTTAATAGATACCTACTTAATTCTGTATTTTTCCCCTTATTTCTGACTTTTGAGTTACGTCCGAAGAAATTCCCAAGTTCGCCTTACATTGACCTTAGACAAGAACACAAGACCACATAGGGAACCTTTTGAGGTCCCCTTGGGTGGACCAAGCTCCTGTGAACGTTGCGAGCTCGGCGGGGTTTCAAACACACCGCTGGGTCACTTGGGGATTGTTCCCCTTGCTTGGCCCAAGACACAGAGCAAACTGCACCGGGCCTGATTTCTAGTCACTTCAAAACAAGCCTAGTAGCCAAGGCACTGTCCTAACAGCAGAGCTGGGTGACCCAGCCTCCCGGGGTCATGGCAGGAGGAAGGTCAGTGTAGCTAGCTGACTCCCCGGCCAGGCCTTGCGTCTTGAATTCCCTCTCTTCTTCATATTTCATCATTTCAGAGCACACACGAGAGAATGATGTCATGCCACACAAATGCCAAAGGCGCCCTTTGGAGAGGCGACACCAAACATGGGCAGCCTGCCCAAGCCAAGCTCGCCTGGGCAAACACTCAGCCCCGCTGCCGAACTTGTCTTCGGAGTCGCTGCTTCCTGTGCAGGTCTCACGGAGGTTCTGACCGGGGCGTTCAGTTTCTTTGAAGTTTCCAACTTCAAAGCTTTGTGGCAGGTCGCACAAGATGGCCACGCTAGAGCGCCTCTCTTGTGGAGGACAGGTCCCTAAACACTCAGCTCCGCAGACAGTAATAATGTGAGCCTCGATTTTTATTATTATTATTTTTGGCTCTGATATACACTTCCTGGTAGGATTTTTAGCCAATTTCCTCGTGTCTGCTTCTCAGGTGAAGCGGTAAACAGTGAGCCCAGGCTCTCCGGGCCAGACTCCGGCCCTTCAGTCTGCACACGGCAGGGCTGACCCCTCTGTAAAGGGCCTGGTTCCGAGCCGCTTGTCCGGGTGGGTCGTTCTTTTTCTTTTTTTTTTTCTTTTCTTCTTTTTTTCTTTTGGTTTCTCAAGACTGGGTTTGTCTGTGTCCCCTTGGCTGTCCTGGAACTCACTCTGTAGACCAGGCTGGCCTCGAAATCAGAAATCCGCCTGCCTCTGCCTCCCAAGTGCTGGGATTAAGGGTGTGTGCCACCACTGCTGTTCTTTTCTTGCTAACTCACAGATTCTTCCCTGGTTCCACTTGGCCTTGGGACAGTGATGTACTACTATCCGGAGGTGTGGGAGTGAGAGAGAGGCACCCTCAGTGAAGTTTAAACAGAGACTAGAGCTCAGGAAGTCTTGTCGTGACCCTTTGTGGTGACATTCATAGGCTCCACGGGCACAAGTGAGGGAAAAACACTTCTCCCACGGGGGGGTCTCTGAGATCTCTGTGGGTGGTCTTTAAGGACGTGGGGCACCACAGGGGCGGCTGGGGTTAAATGACTGCATGGACTCTTTTTGCTAAACAAGCAAGCAAGCAAGCAAGCAAACAAACAGAAATCAAATGTCACTGGGACAGTCTAGGCTGTTTGAAATCCCCATGCCCACCAAGCTCCAGAGACCAAGAGATTTAGAGCTACAAAAGATGCCAGTCTCACAGGAGGCGAGCCGGGCCACAGAGAACAGAGATTAGGCAGAGACCCACCCATGCTTGTGGTTGCTTAGAAACGAGATGGTTGCCATGCCCACCGCCCACGGTTTCTACTGCCCGCCAAAGAAATATTAAGATTATTAGTCTCCGAGGGCGCTGGAAAGCTGGTTTAGTGGGTAAGAACGTTCGATGCTTCTCCGAAGGGCCGGAACGCGGTTCCCAGGACCCAGGTCAGGACCCACAGGCACCTGAAGCCCCAGCCAGAGGAGCTGGCCTCTGCCATCGCCTTCACGGACATCCACACGTGGAGATACATAAATAGAAATAAATAAATCAAGGAAAGACAGACTCGGGGAGACCCGGAAAGTGCTCCCCACTCCCGCTTTTTGACTGGCTCTAACCCAACAGTTCTCGGCCTGTGGGTCTCAACAACCGCAGGGGCCGCATATCGGATATCCTGCGAAGTAGTTATTTACGTGAAGATTCAAAACAGCAAAGTTACAGTTATGAACAAACTTTAATGGCTGGGGGGGGTGTCACCACAACAGGGGGAACCGTGTTGAAGGGTTGGGAAGGTTGGGGACCCCACCCACCGTGCTCACACAAAAGGCTTTCAGGCTGTGTCCGACTGGAGGGCTAACACGTACCACACTCTATCCTAAGGACGGGACAGGTCTTTTTCCTCAGCCAGGAGTGAGAGAGGGCAGTCAGACACCGCACTGCCCGAGAGGTAAGGAACACTGACTAAACCCTTGGGGCTCACAAATCAAATAAGCAGGGTTCACCTCTGTGCCAGAGCGCAGGCACAGCCTTGGCCAGGCCCTGGTCAGGACCTCCAGCACCCTGAAAACAAACAAAACGTGATGGCCAGCGTTTCTAAAGCCAATCGGATAACACTAAGCGAGGCAAGCCCTGGTATAAAGATAGCCCTCAGGGCCGCAGCACTAAGCTACTTAGGAATTTAACAGAATTAAGGCTGAGCCCCTGGCAATGGAACCTCAGATGACCCCAACACTACAATACTTCTGGGAGAGATACATAAAAATATAACCAGAATATTTTGGTGGAAGATGGTAGTGAAGGAAAGCATTTCCTAAAAGTTTTACATTTTTATTTACTCATTTACTTTTAATTAATAAGTTTTGTGTACCGCATGCATGCAATGCCCGCAGAGGTCAGAAGAGGGCGCCAGAGCCCTTGGTTCTTGGAGTTACAGAAGGTTGTGAGCTGCCACGTGGGTGCTGGGAACTGAACCTGGATTCTCTGCGAGAGCAGCCAGCGCACGCGCATAATGACTTGAGCGGTTTCTCCAGCCGCCCCCATCCCCCATTGACTTGTTAGCAATTCAAACTAAAGTAACAAGTAACAGAGAAGACCGAGTTCACAGACAGACTGGGGAGGGCAATGGAGTGTGTGACAAAAAGGAGCACACAGAGCCTCGTGAGGAGAGGGGGGAGGAGAGAGCCATGTGGGGTGGGAGAGCCATGTGGGGGGAGGGAGGGTCATGTGGGGGGAGGGGAGAGCCATGTGAGGGGGAGGGGAGAGCCATGTGAGGACAGGGGGAAGGGGAGAGTCAGGAACTAAAAGGCCAGAAGACCTAGGGACCAGGCAGTGAATAAAAGGGTAAAATGGCTGCATTTTATAAGGAAGAGAAGGGGGAGGGGGAGCAGGAGCAGCCCAGTCCCTGGGCTGGAGGGTTAGGGAAGAGGATGGTTGTGTCAACCAGGAGGACCCTGCACACACTGGGACTGAGGGATGCTGGGAGACCCTGGCGGCTGGCCTCTGCTTTGACCCCTTTCTAGGCACCTCAGGTAGCCGTCCGTTTGCCCACGTTTGAGACCTAACGGGTTTGAGATGACCCACTCACAATATGGAAAGAAGAAATAAGAGGGAGGCTAGATCTCTATATTATGCTACAAAATATTAAAGTTTAAGATGGCCAATGAGCTAGGGATTAAAATAATTAAGCTAGTTGTAGAGAGCAGAGGTAAGTACTGGCTTCATAGAAAGGAGTGAAAAAAACTTCTGGACCAGACTCTGACAATGCTGCGAGTGGAAAACCACCCTGCACTACTATGAGCTCCAGAGGCCAGCCTGGGCTACATAGGGGGAGAGTGAGCTAGGGCCAGCCTGGGCTATATAGGGAGAGTGAACTCCAGGGGCCAGCCTGGGCTATATAGGGGGAGAGTGAACTAGGGTCCAGCCTGGGCTACATAGGGAGAGAATGAGCTAGGGCCCAGCCTGGGCTATATAGGTTGTCCTCTGACCTCTCTAGGTGGTGTACTGTGGCATGCATAGGCCCCCTCACACGTACACTGTACACGTACATGTACACACACACACACACACATACACACACACACACACACACACACCTCAACAATCTCCCCCAGCAAATAAATAAATAAATAATTTAAAACATGAGTCTAGACAATGACCATGATTATTGGGTTTTGGGGTGAAGCTGGGGTGGGTCCAGGTCTTCACCGTGTGCTTGTAAAAGAGCCCACCCTGACCCCCGAGCAACCCTTCCAGCAAGATCATCTTCTTAAAATATCTGAGACGCAGCCAAAGACATTTCATTACATTAGTAATCAGAGATATTTGAGTTAAAATGGGATATTCATTTCTTTCCGTGTGTGTATAAACATATATGTGTATGCATGTACATGTGTGTACATGTGTGTGTTTGTACAAGTGTATGTGCAACACACACACACACACACACACACACACACACACCTTTGCACATACACTCAGAGGCCAGACATTGACATGGATGTCTTCTCTCCACATCTTTTTTTTTGTGTGTGTGTGGTTTTGAGACAGGGTCTCCCTTACCGAATCTGGAGCGTACCTGTTAAGCCAGCCTGGGGGCCGGCGGGACAGTGAGATGCCCTGTCTCTGCTCCCGGATGCCCGTGTTACATGGCGTACATGCCTGCACCCTGATTCCTTTTTAAAGCATGGGTAGTGGAGGTTTGAACTCAGGTCCTCATGTGAATGTGGCAGGCACTTTCCCCACCTCCCCACCCCCCAACCTCCCCACCCCCCCACCCTCCACCCCTGTTTAGAATGTTTTGAAGCCATTCCAGCGGACAGAGATCCAAAGGAGAAATAAGTTGGGAGAGTCTTTCTTAGAAGACATTTGATAATATCTATCGAATATCTTACAGTTTAATATTTTAATACTTCCTCTTAGCCAAAAAGCCAAGAAGGGATCCAGCATTTTAATGTAGGGAGGAAATAAAGAAACACAGACACATCCGGGACCCCGAGGCCAGCAGTGCGGTGGGTTAACGGCAGAGGTTACAGGTTAGGAGCAGCATCTGTAGGGAGGTCTAGCCCTTGGACCACCAGACAACCTTTCAATAGAACACTTTGTAGCCTATTAAGATCACAGCGATTACACATGTACATGTGGCGGCACACACCTTTAAACCCAGCGCTTAGGAGGCAGAGGCAGGCAGATCTCTAAGCACCGAGTTCTTATACAACAATGAATTTGTGTGTGTGTGTGTGTGTGTGTGTGTGTGTGTGTGGTTTTTCAAGACAGGGTTTCTCTGTGTAGCCCTGGCTGTCCTGAAACTCACTCTGTAGACCAGGCTAGCCTCCAACTTGGAAATCCGCCTGCCTCTGCTTCCCAAGTGCCAGGACTAAAGGCGTGTGCCACCACCATCCAGCAAATTTGTGTACTTTAATCAGGTAAGTTTTGCGGCACCACACGGTATGGCAGGAACACTAAAGACCTATGAGCATCGAGTCTGAAAGAAGCCTTTGGAAAACAGTTTTAGTAAAAATGTCATCACTGTTGTCTCCAAGTGCTAAGTCCTGCTGCCTTTCAAGCTTGTGGGCCTCCTGCCTGCCACCTTTCAGAGCAAGCAGAGAGGATTCACAAACACCCCCATGCCCAGGGGACATGGAGACATAGGTCCCTACAGACGTTTACGAGAACATAGCGGCGTTATCAGGACAGCAGACAGATGGGTTGAAACAACCCATTCATCAAGGGACAGACGGTTAAGTAAACCGTATACTGGTATAAAGGGTCTAACCTGAGGAAGAAATGAGCCGGGAGAGGCAGCCGATGCTGTAACCCAGCCTTCCTGTGCAGCGGGAGTCCGGGAGCTCAGGGAGGCAGGGAGGGCTTAAAGCAAGGAAGAGGGAAGAGAGGAGGAAGTGGGAGAGAAGGAGGAGGAGGAGGAAGATGAGAACGGGGAGGAAGATGACGATGGGGAGGAGGAAGAGGAGGAGGATGGGGAGGAGGATGAGGGGGAAGAAGATGAAGAGGAAAATGTGGAGGAAGAGGAGGAAAATGTGAAGGAGGAGGGAGGGGAGGAGGAAGATGAGGAGGATGAGGAGGATGGAGAGGAGGAAGAGGAGGAAGATGAGGAAAATGAGGAGGAGGGAGGGGAGGAAGAGGGAGGAGGAAATGCGGATGAGGAGGATGGAGAGGAGGATGAGGAGGAAGATGAGAAAATGAGGAGGGAGGGGAGGACGGAGGAAGGAAGAAGATGAGGAAGATGAAGATGAGGATGAGGAGGGAGGGGAGGAGGAAGATAAAGAGGATGAGAGAGGGGAGAAGGGAAAAACTGATTCTATGATGTGTGTGGGTTTCAAAAACAATGTTGGGTGAGGGGCTGGGTAAAAAAGACTGTATGTTATCCAGTTCCACTCCTGGGAATGTCCGGAGCAGGCACCCCTGTCAGGACAGACAGTATAGCTCGGTGGTTGCCGAGCACCGGGAGGAGGACGGCGTAGGGAACATGCACCAAAGGACGCCATGTTTCTTTGTAGAGAGACCAAACTGTTCTCACATTAATTGTGGGGCTGCTTGCAGAGGCCTATGAATAAACCATTGCGCTTCCAAAGGGTGGATTTCACGGCATGACAATAACGCTGTTAAAATCTATTTATGTGCATCGGGGCATACAAAACGCTTTGGGAAATGTGTTCAGTCAAAATATTATTATAATAGTTGTCTCAAAGTGCAGGGTTATTTGGAATTTCCTTTTGTGGGCCTCCTGCTGTCCTTTTGCAGTCTGCTCTTGGATCCGAGAGGGAAACAGAACAAGCTTCCTTATCTGCCTGGGAATGCCTTTAAAATCTTCGAGTCCGAGGACTTTCGCAGGGTGGGGGCCTCGCCCACACGGCTGCAGACTTATTAAAACACACCCAGGCCTTTCAGACCTCTTTCCGTGGAATTATTACAGATAACTCAGTTGTGGTTGGCTAGGTTTTTCCAGACAACTGCCAGGCAGACTTGGGAATTTGTGTTAGGGAGAGAATAATTCATCAGCAGGCAGTCTTCTAGTGTGTGTGTGTGTGTGTGTGTGTGTGTGTGTGTAGGTCAGAGGACAACTTTGTGGGGTTGCAGGAAGCAGCTGTGCTGGCGGAAGCCATCTTGCTGGCAGTGGAAGAGAATATTTTCAAATGAATTGTAAGTTGTAGCCTAATGATCTTTGTACGTACTTCGTTTTGTAAGTAGTTATACATCGTTTTTATGTTTTCAGGGATTTGTTTGTGTGCTGGGCTGGACATGGGAATAGCATCATGCCGGATGACTGCTCTGCTCTGAGCTATAACCCCAGCCCGCTGGTGTGTTATTTTGTTCTTGTTGTTGTTGTTGTTGTTGTTGTTGTTGTTGCTGCTGCTGCTGCTGTTGTTGCTGAATCTCCACAACGGATGGTGCTGGAAACCAAATTCGGGTTCTCTAGAAGAGCAGCGGCATCTCTCCTACCCCATTACCGTTTTCCAAGAGGTGAGTCCAGGTGCTGGGTGGGGCAAAGGCCAGACACTGAGTAGCAACGCCCATTGTCACTCTGCAACAATGTAGATCAAATCCGCCAACAGCCCAGTTGTACAGACCTTTGGCTTCTGCTGAAGAGGTGGAGGTTCCCCACCCCTTCCTTTTTTTCCTTTCTTTTTTCTTTTTCTTTTTTGGTGGTGGTGCTAGGATGTGACCCAGGGCCTTGCTAAGCAAGCATTCTACCCTGTCATATCCACCTCCTGAGGACCAAGTTCTTGCCACACACAAGAAAATACATAATACCGGGATGGCGCTGTCTTCTAAGAGAATGCATTGTGAAATCTATGCCCAGAGTTGCCTAGACGCTTCGCCGCCGGAAATCCTCAGTGGTTAGTGCTGGTCGCTCTTCCCGAGGACCTGAGTTCTGTTCCCTGCACCTGTGTCTTGTAACTCTAGCTCCAAGGAATCCGGCGTCTTTATCCGGTCTTTCAGGGCACACACACCAAAGCCCTTGTCTACAGATGGCCACAATGGTCAGATTTCTGTTATCATAATAAATCCCAGAGTTAGTTAGCGACAGGGGACAGGTGTGTTTGGGTTCAGTCTGGTTCAGTGGCTGGTCAGTTGTCCCAGTGGCTCTGTGCTCATTGGGGAGGAGGCCCATCAAGGCAGGGGGACTCTGTGGAGCAGAGCAGGGTTTCTGCCTCTGAAGAAGTGAGAGAGAAAGAGAGAGAAAGAGGAAGGCCAGGGGTGTGGCTTCATCCTGACTTACAGGCTCGCCCCCAGTGAGCTAACCCCTTCCCCATCATGGCTTACAGACACACTCCCAGTGAGCTAACCCCTTCCCCGTCATGGCTTACAGGCGCACCCCCAGTAAGATAACCCCTTCCCTGTCATGGCTTACAGGCATGCCCCCAGTAAGATAACCCCTTCCACTGAGCCCAGGAATAAGCCTTCAACACACAGGCCTCTAGGGGGAATGTTCCAGATCCAGCAAACAGCAGCTCCTAAGACACGATGGACTTCTCGTATAACAGTGTTTACCTGGGGCTCTTCAGAGACCTATGCTGTGGACTCCATGCTGTTCCTCTTATTTGATTCCAGCTAACTGAACGCTGGCTCGATTCTCCAGCAAGGCCAGGGTTTTCTGGTTAGAGTGGGTGTGGTGGTTTGTATCTGCTCGGCCCAGAGAGGGGCACTATTAGAAGGTGTGGCCCTTTTGGAGTAGGTGTGGCCTTGTTGGAGTAGGTGTGTCACTGTGGGCGTGGGGCTTAAGACCCTCACCCTAGCAGCCTTCAGATGAGGATGGAGAACTCTCAGCTCCGCCTGCACCATGCCTGCCTGGATGCTGCCATGTCCCTGCCTTGATGATAATGGACTGAACCTCGGAACCTGTAAGCCAGCCCCATTGAAATGGTGTCCTTATAAGAGTTGCCTTGGTCATGGAGTCTGTTCACCACAGTGAAACCCTAGTTAAGATAGTTGGGGAGAACTTCCTTACCCAAATCAGCCTTGTGTGTGCAGAGGCCCCGGGCTGCCTGGGGACCCTCCTTTTCAGGCAGTTTCTGTTCCTCCCTCACCTTTGGCTGCTTGTGTGTCCACACAGAAGATATCTGCACAGGCTTTTGCTTTGTTTATTTGTTTGTTTGTTTGTTTTCAAGACAGGGTTTCTCTGTGTAGCCCTGGCTGTCCTGGAACTCACTCTGTAGACCAGACTGGCCTCGAACTCAGAAATCCGCTGCCTCTGCCTCCCAAGTGCTGGGATTAAAGGCATGCGCCCCCACTGCCTGGCTCAGGCTTTTGCTTTTAATTATTATTATTATTATTATTTTTAAATCAACATTTAAAGTAATCAGTTTTCTTAAGGCATTTTCACACTTGCTTTAAAAAAGAGGGGCCTGGAGAGATGGTTCAGTGGTTAAGAGCACTGACTGCTCTTGTAGGGGGCCTGGGTTTGGTTCCCAGCCGGTATGTAACAGGTCAGAGCCACCTCTAACTCCAGGCTCTTCTGACCTCGAAGGGCACTACCCGCAGGTGGTGCACAGACACACATGGTACATACACAGAGGTACATGCAGGCAAAACACGCATGCACATAAAATATAATAAAATAAAATAAATAAATAAATGAAAAATCTCTGTGTGTGCTGTATTGGTTGGTTTTGTGTCAACTTGACCCAAGCTAGGGTCATCAGAGAGGAAGGAGCCTCACTTGAGGAAATGCCTCCATGAGATCCAGCTGTGGGGCATTTTCTCAATTAGTGATCAAGGAGGGAGGGCCCAGCCCTTGGTGGGTGGAGCCATCCCTGGGCTGGTGGTCCTGGGTTCTATAAGAAAGCAAGCCGAGCAAGCCAGGGGAAGCAAGCCAGTAGGTAACACCCCTCCACCCGCAGCTTCTGCCTCCAGGTTCCTGCCCTGACTTCCTCCAACAATGACAAAAGTGTAAGTTCCTTCCTCCCCACTTGTTTTTTTGGTGTTTTCATCACGGCAAGATAAACCCTAAAACATGTCTATGTGCGTGCATGTGTGCATGCTGTGTGTGTGTATACGTGTGTGTATACATGTGCGTGTGTCTGTGTGTCTGTATCTGTGTGTGTGAATGTGTGTATGTGTATATGTGTGTGTATGTGTGTGTATGTGTATATGTGTGTGTCTATGCTTGTGTGTGTATGTGTGTATATGTGTATATGTGTGTATGTATGCATGTGTGTATGTGTGTATATGTATATGTGTGTGTATGTGTGTATGTATATAAGTGTGTATGTGTATGTGTGTGTCTATGCTTGTGTGTGTATGTGTGTATGTGTATGTGTGTGTATGTGTGTAAGTGTATATGTATGTGTATGTGTGTGTCTATGTTTGTGTGTGTATGTATATATGTGTGTATGTGTGTGAAAGTGTATGTGTGTGTCTATGCTTGTGTATGTATGTGTGTGTATGTGTGTATGTGTGTGAATGTGTATATGTGTGTATGGTGTACACGTGTGTGTATGTGTATGTGTATGTGTATGTGTATGTGTGTCTCTATGCTTGTGTGTGGGTATGTGCATGCATGTAACACCACATGGATGGAGGTCAGAGGACAGACTCAGGTGTCAGCCATTGTACTTTCTCCCTTATTTGTGACAGGGTCTCTGATTCTCACCTAAGCCAGGCGGGCCAACCCATAAACTCAGGCATTCTGTCCCCGCCTCCCGTTTCACAGTAGGGGCGCTGACATGGACATTGGCACATTTGGCTTATGTGGGCACTGGGGATCAGAACTCGGGTCCCCGCACTTGCTCAGCAAGCATTCCGCCCACCGAGCATCTCCTGAGCCCCTTACTTGTTTTGGTTGATCCTCCTCCCCAAGTCGTCTCTGCATCTCCCACCCTGTCCTCCTGGAACTCCTTCAGTGTTCATGTCTCTCAGGGATTCAGACGTACTTCCTCCTTATGAATAAACATCATATATGATAATTAGAAGCTAGGACTACATCAAAGGGAGAGTATGCAAAGAGAATCTCCTGCCCTGGATTACCTCACTCAGTTTCCAGTCTCTTTTATCTTCCTACAAATTTAATGTTTGCTATCAGATGAATAAAGCTCTGCTGTGTGGACGGACCATGTTTTCATTCTCCATTGGTCCATTGATGGGCATCTAACCGGCTCTAGCTCCTCGCTCTTGTGAGTAGATATAATAAAAATGGGTGAGCAGGCAGCTCTGTGGTAGGGTTTGGAGTCCTTTGGGTACACACAGGAGTGATTAAATTAGGTATACCACACTTCTGTTTTTTTGTTGTTTAAGAAGCTTCTGTACTGTTTCCTATAGTGGTCCCAGCTTACACTCCAAACCAACAGTAAACAGGGCTCCTCTTTCTCCACACCCCGGCCAGCATCTGTTCACACACATTTCCTTAATGGTAGCCACTCCAGCCAGGGTGAGAGCAGGAATCTCAAAGCTGTTTCTATTTGCACATCTGGATGGCTCATTTAAAAAGTCTTTATTGCCCATTTGTGTTTCCTTATTGGGTAATTGTCTGTTTAGTTCATTGGCCCATGTATTGATTGTCAGTTTTGTTTGCCTGGAGTTTAATTTTGGAAGTTCTTTATAGGTTCTAGATAATAACACCCTTTGAAGTGTTTAAGTGTTTTTTTCTTAGATGTGTAGCCCAGGATGGCCATCATCCTCCTGCTGCCTCCTGAGGGATTACAGGCATGCACCCCTGTGCCCGGTGCTACCTTCACAGAGGATGAGAATGTTTGGGTTCTGTGCACCTGTCTGCCCATCCTGTCACCAGGGCGAGCCCTGGCGGTGCCTCCTGAAGAGGGCTGCGTTCTGCAGAGAGCACCAGGACCTGGGGGAGGGGTTTGGCTTTCCCTCAAACTTTCTTTACTATCTTCAGAACTCTACCAGCTGACTGTCATCGCCTAGACCCCCTTACAGTCCTTTACCATACGACCCTGGCTGCACCTCCCCGAAGGCCATCAACCTCAGAGACAGGTGGGTTGCTCTCTAAGGACCCAAGAACAGAAAGCTAGGGTCCCAAGTCACCGCTCTTGGAGAAACGGCAATTTTTCTTATGCAACAGAACTCCGCTGGCATCCGTGGATCCATTCATTAGCTCCTACCTGCCAAGCAGGCCTCACGGAGCCAGGCTGGTACTGAACTTGCTATTTAGCTGAGGTTGACTTTGATTATGGGCAAACACCATTCCAGCCTGGGTCTCTCTTACCAGACCAAGTTTATTTTATATTTGTAAAACGTCACTGTGTGTTTGGGAGCAGGGGATACAGTTTAGTAGTGGAATATCTGTCTGACAGTTGTAAAGCCCAGTACCACAAAGGAAGGAAGGAAGGAAGGAAGGAAGGAAGGAAGGAAGGAGGGAGGGAGGGAGGGAGGGAGGGAGGGAGGGAGGGAGGGAGGGAGGAAGGAGAGATGGGGAGAGGCAAGGAACCTTTGTTCCGGCTGTTGCGGCTTCTCTGTGTCTATGGCAGCCAGGGGCTGCGGAGTCCGAGGAGTGGAAAGCCCGTGCCTGCTCGTGTGCTTCAGTGTTTGGCCTCCAGCTGGTAACGCAGCTCTGAGGCTGTGGAATCTTTGGGATCGTGTGTAGCTAGTAGAAGGGAAAGGCTGTGGGCAGGCCTTGAAGGCCATCTGTCTTCTGGTTCAGTCCTATTGTCCGTGCTTCCTGACCTACCATGATGTGACCAGCTGTCACCCTACCCCCACCCAGCCACCATGGCTTGCCCAAGAGGATGGCAGTCCCTCCACCTTGTGAGCTCTCCTCCTTGAAGCTACCTCTGTCCGGTACTCTGTCCTAGGGATGGAGGAGTGATGCAGCCTGTTAGGGACCGGGAGAGCCTTCCCATCAGTCCTCGGTTCAGCAGAGGCCAGGCAGGGCACTGGTCTTCACTGCATGACCAAGCTTGTCTCCATCCCTCGACATCTGCAGGACACGCCCCGTGGTCTTCTCCCACAGGATTCACCCCCTCCGCCTGAGGTCTCCGGTCACAGGCCAGAACTTCTCCAAGTCTGGCTTTAATACTTCTTTCTAAACCATCTTTAAACCCGATGATGTGGGTGCCAGTAATAGACATTTTATGGCTAGCATTTCCATGAGTATGACCAATTGACCCTGTTAGTTCCGGCTTATCGGCTGATAACATCACGTGACCCTGCTTAGCAAGATCTTGGTGAGAAAGATGACCCAGAGTCACCCAGCCTTGTCTCACTACCTATCTGCCACTTTGATCAGAGCCAAGTGATTTCTTTGTTTGATTGGTTTGTTGGCTAACTGTTCATTTTATATATATATTCTGGTTCCGTTTCTCAGGTGGGCGTCATACAATATTGCCCATGCTGGCCTTGGACTCCTGTCTCAGGTGATCCTCCTGCCTCAGCCTCCAAGGCATCTGGGGCAACAGGCATTTGCTGTCACATCCAGATATGTAAGATAAATATGTCTCATGAAATAACCGTCTGGGCTATAATACACCGTCTGAAAACTTATCCTAAATATTCAAGTCTCAGGACTTTAAAAATAATGGTAGTTACCTCTCTGCCTGTCTCTCTGTCTCTGTCCCTCTCTCCTCTTTCTCTTATCTTTCTCTTGTTTCTCTCTCTCGTGTGTGTGTGTGTGTGTGTGTGTGTGTGTGTGTGTGTGCATGTCTGAGTGGGTGCATGCATGTGCGTGTGTGGACATGTGTATTGTGCATGTATGTGCACATGTGTGTGCCCGTACGTGTGCATGTGTGTGGTTTAGTAGCCAATGCTAATTTCCAGGTCCTCCATATTTTGTTAACCCGGAACCCAGGCTCATGGTTGTTGGTGTCTTGGGCAGAAGTCCCCTTCAGAGGGACAGCGGAGGTAGTACCCATTGGTACACAGTCCTTAGTGGTTGACGTGACCCCTGCAGATGGTCTGAACCTGCCTCACCGTCTTGGAAAGGTGACCAAGAGCCTTTCAGCCAGCTGTGTGATGGTTTGGGTTTTTGCTTGATATCTTATTGATTGATTGATCGACTGAAGGTTGTATCTGTGCATGTGCTGGGGCGAGGCCACACATGTGTCCCAGCTTACCAGTGGAGGTCAGAGAACATTTTTGTGGAGCTGGTTCTCACCTTGCAGCTTTATGCAGGGTCGGGGATGAGATGTGAGCTTTAGCCACAGACTGGAGCCGCCTCACAGGCTGACTATACCACCCTTTCTTCCAATGGCAACCGATTCTCACCTTGCGGCTGTCTCTGACCCCTGTTCTTTCCTTGCCGACTGTGCGATTTATAGTTGAGTTCATTCCATTTTATATTTGAATGATTACTTATTTTTCTGTCTTCATGGTGTCATGTAATTTTAAGAGAAGTGTAAATCTCATCCCTGCTTTACAGCACCAGTGAACAAATGGTTTGGCCAAACGTTGGATGTCTAATTATTAAAGTCAATATCAGATTTGGTAAATATTCCTCATAAGATAAAGTGCTGGCTATAATATACCACATGAAGATTTACCCTAAATATTCAAGACATAAATTTTAGAGCATATTTATTTATTTATTTATTTATTTTATGAGACAGGGTTTGACTGTGTATCTCTGGCTAGCCTAGATTTGAATATGTAGTCCAGGCTGTCCTGGAACTCAGACATCTGCCTGCCTCTGCCTTTAGAGTGCTAGAATTAAAAGCCTATGCCACCATAATAGCTGGCTGGTAACCGTGTGTGTGTGTGTGTGTGTGTGTGTGTGTGTGTGTGTACATGTGTGCATATGGTGCATATGTTGCTGGAGCTAATGTGCCCGGCATGATCCACACTCCAGCCCGAGGCCGCTGCTCACATTATAAAGGTTAATGTCATAGTCTGGATACAAACAGTCAACACACTTTCACTTCCAACTAAGGACACACAAGAAAACCTTCTCCATGTTTCTCGTGTTCTGCAACACTGTCTCCATTTCTACAGGCCTTTCCCGTTCCTTACTGTGTCTGGATAATTTATTTTAAAGATTTATTTCAGCATTGTTTCCCTCACTATCTCAACTTGCCAGCCCTTACAGACCGTTTTAATGTCCTTCATAATTTCTCTGGCCCCTAAAGTGAACATCTCCCACATAGTAAGTCATTTTGCTTTGCGACCCTTGAAATAAGAGGTACATGTTTCTTCTACTGCTGGAGGAATTTTCAACCTAAGAGTGGGTAGAAGAATATTTCCTCCGTGAGGCATCTGAAGTATCCAGCTGTATTTCTGAAGGGGGATAGGCCAAGAGAAACAGGCTGCCAAGCTGACTCTCGGTGTTCAGGGCCTTTAAAGCCACACACAGGGTCAAGAGAGCCAGTGAGGCGAGGCCCTAAAGTCAGACAAACAGCAGGTTTAGGCCAAACACTAGAGCCAAAGGTACACTTCAAGCCACTCTATGCAGCTGAGAGCGCAAAGGGGTAAGATGGCAGCGGCGAGGGGGTTGGTTTGGAATTCTCTGTGCTTCTGGCTCCCTGCTTGATATAACTCAAGGCTTGCAGGACCTCGACACAGGCCACCGCACAGTGAATCGAAGTGTGCTTGCTGTCACAGCCACTGTGCTCCGTGTCTATACTCAAGAACACAGCAAGGAAAGAAGACAGAATGTCAGACACACTGTTGGAGACCACGGACCTGAATTATCTAGGAAATGTCTTAACTATATAAAGATAGTATAATTCTTTTCCATTCTTTCTTAATTAAAAAATTATATGCATGGGTGTTTGGCCCGCATACATGTCCGTGTACTACATGTGTGTCTGGTACCTGGTGCCTACAGAGGTCAGAGGTCTCCTAGAACTGGAGCTACAGACAGTTGTGAGCCCCCATGTGGGTGCTGGGAATTGAACCTAGGTCAACTGCAGGAGTAAGTGTCTCCTCTCTAGTCACAATTGTATCATTCTTTATTCTATGTAAAGGTCTTTTCATTACCTGAAAAAACTTTATTTTTTTTTGTAAAATTTAGGTTTTAGTTGTGAATTGAACCAAGACCCTCCCACATGCTGAACAAGCCCTGAGCTGCGTCCCCAGTGTAACTGTATCCGTCTCCAGTGTGGCTGTATCCACCCATGTCCAGTGTAACTGTATCCGTCTCCAGTGTGGCTGTATCCACCCATCCCCAGTGTAACTGTATCCGTCTCCAGTGTTTCTGCATCCACCCATCCCCAGTGTAACTGTCTCCGTCTCCAGTGTTTCTGCATCCACCCATCCCCAGTGTAACTGTATCCGTCTCCAGTGTTTCTGCATCCACCCATCCCCAGTGTAACTGTATCCATATCCAGGATGACTGCATCCATCCCCAGTGTACTGTTAATTTTATTGTTATTATTGTTGATTTTTTTTTTTTTTTTTGAGACAGGGTTTCTCTGTGTAACAGCCCTGGCTAACCTGAAACCTTGTAGACCAGGCTGGCCTCGAACTCACAGAGATCTTCTTGCCTCTGCCTCCTGAGTGCTTGGACACACGCCACCAAGCCTGCCCGGCTGTACTATTGACTTTTTATTTTGAAATAAGACCTCACTAAGCTGCTCAGGCTGGCCTGGAGCTCACTCTGTAGCCCAGGCAGACTTTGGACTAGTAAGCCTCCTGCTCCGGCTCATGAATATCTGGGATTATACGACACCTAGGCTTGCTAAATAGTTTAATCATGGAAATTGTCAAACCCAGATAAGAGGCACCGATGTAAGGGGCCCCACCCCACACCTTCCACAGGGGAGATGCTTGGCGCACTCTGTCTGCATCCTTGGCCACTGGTTACTCGGGCAGGGCCAGCTGCTCTGAGAACTCACGTGGCTTTTCGTTTGTCCTTGGGGTGGAGGAAGAGGAATGAGATTCCAGCCCCTCATGTAGAAAGAGACTCATTTTTCACATTTTTACGCTACTCTTGAGCGCTGGAGAGACGCATGTGGCTTCAGATGCTTTGATCTTGGCTGCACTTGTGAATGTCAAACACTTTGGCTGCCAACTGACCAAACAGAAGCTCAGACACTCCTGGGATCAGGAGACCCAGCCCAACCCCTAATCATGGCCTTGTTGCTCAGGCAAACACCATCTTCTACCGGGACACCAGAGCCCAGGCCCAGAGACTCAGGCCTGGCAGTCAGTCCCCTCCTGTTCTGTCATATTGTGACTGTGGTCTTGGGTGGTGGGAGACCAAGGCAACTCGCATAAGGACAACATTTAATTGGGGCTGGCTTACAGGTTCAGAGGTTCAGTCCATTATCATTAAGGCAGGAACATGGCAGCATCCGGGCAGGCATGGTGCAAGAGGAGCTGAGAGTTCTCCATCCTCATCCGAAGGCTTCTAGGAGCAGACTGGCTCCCGCATGGTTAGGAGGAGGGTCTCATTGCCCACGGCCACGGTGACACACTTCTTCCAACAAGGCCACGCCCACTCCAACAAGGCCATGCTCCTTATAGTGCCACTCCTTCAGCCAAGCATATTCAAGCCACCACAGCACCCAATTCCCAGCAGCCAGCAGCTGCTCCGATGACACGCAGAGATGGGGGACCTTCCCGTCCAGACTCCGCAACGTTCCCTCACTGTGATGGCAGAACGGTATGCTTCACAATACGTATAGCTGAGCCGCTGGAAGTGGAGTAAGCCCTTAAAGCTCGTGGGACCATCGAGAAGGAGGCAAATATTGTAACAGCAGAAAAAACACTAATCCAAAGACAATAATTCTCATCTCTCTCTCTCTCTCTCTCTCTCTCTCTCTCTCTCCCTCCTCCCCTCCTTCCGTGCCTCACCATCCCCCAAAGGTATCTATTAAGTGATAAACTTTTTGATAAACCAGAAGACATGGGAATTTTACATGTGCTTTAAAATGTTTAGCACTTTGTAAGTAAATACGTCATAGACTTACAGACAGTAATTGACAAATGGGGCTGGAGGGTTGACTCAGCGATCAAGAGCACCAGCTCCTCTTCCAGAGGGCCCAGTTTTGATTCCCAGCACTCAAATGGGGATCCACAAGCTCCCATAACTCTAGTTCCAGAGGATCTGACCTCTGTGAGGGCATTGTAGAGTATTCGTACACATGTACATACACGCTCAAATGCAATGAATAAATGAATGAATGAATGAATGAATGAATGAAAATAAAAATGTTTAACATCCTGGTCATTTCAATTAAGAAGAGAAGCAAGTAGACCAGAATAAATTTCCTTGATAAAGAGCATATAATAAAAAGATATGAAGACAAATTGTTGTCAGGCATGCTGGCTCACACCTGTGGTCTCAGCATTCAGGAGGCTGAGACAAAAAAAAAAAAAAGCACAAACCCAATGCCTGCCTCGGCTATACAGTGAGTTCAAAACCAGCCTGGGCAACTTAGCAAGACACTGCCTCAAAAGTATAGAAAGAGGATTGGGATGTAGCTCTGTAGTAAAGTGTTTGACCAACATGCATGAGGCCCTAGGTTCAAACCCCTACCATCAAAAGGCGAGACTAACAAGACACAACAGGAGTCCTAACACAGTAATCCAGATGAAATCATACACACGGTCACTTAGCGTGGCTGCACAGGTTTCAGCAGGGTGAGGCGGATTGGCACAGGGGCTTGCCACCGGGCCTGACCCTGAGTTGGATCCCTGGGATCCCACAGATGGAAAGAAAGAACTCTGACTTGCAGATGGAACCAGGGTACACTGGTGTCCCTCCAGGTCCCCCAAACAAAGGATGAAAAAAAGACAGAGTTAGGGTTCCCCCCACCAATTTAGTCCTAGAGAAAAAACATATCAGGGAGGGTCCTCAGAAGATCACATTCAGCTCATGCCTTTAGTCCCAGCACTCCCAAGGCAGAGGCAGGCAGATCCCTGAGTTCGAGGCCAGCCTGGTCTTCGGAGTGAGACTCTTGTCTCCTTCTGTAGTTCCAGGACAGCCAGGACCACATTGAGAGAAACATTGTCTCAAAATAAAACAAGAGATGAAGTAGGAGGGGGAGAGGAGAAGAGAGAAGAAATAATGAAGAAATGACGTCCACAAAAGACTATTTAGTATCATGGTATTCTAAACACCGTTAAGCCATCCATTGAATGTCCAGGAGCGAATAAAGAATGATACATCCCACATTACCTGTTCACCCAGCAAAATACTCCTCCTCCAGCCCCAGAGACCACCGCACATGGCAGCAGCAAGGAGACATGGACGTGCTGGCGGGAGGGGGCGGGGCGTGTGAGAGGGAGTGCTGGGGGGTGTGTAGTTCTGTGCAGTTGGGGTGCTGGGCGGGCATAGCTCTGTGGCAGAGCAAGCTGGCCATGCTGACCATGCTGGCCATGCTGGCCATGCTGACCATGCTGGCCATGCTGACCATGCTGACCATGCTGACCATGCTGACCATGCTGACCATGCTGACCATGCTGGCCATGCATTATGTGCTGGGTTCCATCCCCTGCCCAAACCAAAATAGGGGTGGAGAGGAAGAAAATAGGAAGAGGAGGAGGAGAGGGAGGAGAAGGAAAATCGGAAACATTGTGTAACTTAATTTCTGTGGAATTCTAGAACAAAGAAAACAAAATAGCGGAGGCTTGAGGAATCCTGGTGGGATTGGGGGCTGAGGGACTTTCTGGATGATGAAAGCAGACTTCCTGGAGTAGGGAGTGGTTTCTAGGTTGCCAGCATTTCAAAATACATCCAACTATGGGCTTTCGGATTTGTGCATTTCTTTGCGTGTGACTTAGAGGTGAACTGAAAAGGGACAGTTGGAGGGTGGCTTACGGCTCAGACCAGAGTGCTTGCTGTGCCTGGGGGGGGGGGGACCTGAGTCCTGAGCTCCAGAGTCCATGTACAAGCTGGGTGAGGTGGGGGCCACCTGTAGCCATGGCGACCAGGAGGCAGAGGCCGGTGGATCCTGGAGACTTGCTGCCCAGTCAGTGTATTGGAAATTGCGAACTTCAGGTCCTCCCGGACACACGCTCTCTCACAAAGGTACTGAAGAAGATACCTCTGGCCTTTATGTGCACAGGTGAGCTCAGTCTCTCGCATGCATATGCACACACACACACACACACACACACACACTCACACAAGAGCATTTGGGGAGAAATTATAAAATTACCTTTATAAAATAATCGTGCTCACGGTTGCCTCAAGCTAGGAAAGTGGCAGCAGAGGAAGGGACCCTGTGTAATGGGGGAGGGGAGGGTCATAGATGACTCTAACTCTTGCTTGAAAGGCTGGCTCCAAAGACAGTCCTTCATATCACTGTCTGTCATAACAATATATTCCAGCCTGGTCTACGGAGTGAGTTCCAGGACAGCCAGGCTACACAGAGAAACCCTGTCTCGAAAAACCAAACCAAACAAACAAACAAGCAAACCAAACCCCAATATATTCATATCATATGCACACACATTTAAATGTCATATTCATTGTGTTGTAAGTATCCAACACTGTATACATTGTAATTTTTAAAACAATTTTATAGGGCTGGAGAGATAGTCTAGCACTTAAGAGCACTGGCTTCTCCTCTCCTCTCCTTTCCTCTCCCCTTCCCTCCCTTCCCCTCCCCTCCTCTCTCCTCTCCTCTCTTCTTTTCTCTTTTCTCTTCTCTTCCTTCAGTTCAATTCCCAGCACTGGCATAGCGGCTCACAACTGTCTGTAACTCCTGCTCCAGGGGACCCTTCTGATCCCCTCTTCTGGCCTCCACATGGCACAGGGATATGTGCAGGCAAAGCACCCATAATCCCAAATAAAAACAAATCTTGAGAAAACTGTATGTATATGTGTCTGTGTGTACACACACACACACACGATTGGGTATATATGTGTCTGTGTGTGTGCACACATGATTGGGTGTATCTGTGCCTGTGTGTGCACACATGATTGGGTGTATATGTGTCTGTGTGCGTGTACACAGGCATAGGGCTCCAGATGGAGTTACAGATGGTTGTGAATAGTGGGAACCCAAACCTGCTTCTCTCCAAGAGCAGTAAGTGTTCTTGTCGGCTGAGCAGCTCTCCAACCCTAATTGAATACGTATTCTTGGAAACATTGAAAGCAGGGGCTAGAGGGACAGCCCAGCAGTCAAGAGCACTTACCACTCTTCCAGAGGGCCTGGGCTCAGTTTCCAGCCCGACACGGCAGCTCACAAGCATCTGTAACTCCAACCCTCTTCTGGGCTCCAGAGACCCTGCACGTAGGTGTGCTTATTTATGGGTAGGCAAAACAGTCACACACACACACACTAAAAATAAATCATAAATCAGTGTTTGAAGCAGCAGTGATCACTTTGTGATGGGAAACTCTGAAAGATTCCTGGAAATCTGTGAAGGGGGCGTAGCTGTTTATGGACCGGTGGTCATCAGTCAGAAATTCTAGACAGGATACTCGGTCTACCATTGGTGGACTTGCCGACTCACAGATACAAGACAGAGCAAGTCCTCCTGTGTGGCTGAAGCTCATGGCTGCCCTGTCTCACAATGATCTTGTTTCTTCCTGGAGGTCTCCCATCACCAGCTTCCCTGGGCATGTAGGACTAGGAAAAAAAATACTGGATTTTTGACACCTCTCCAAGGCCTGAACTCGTTAGGCACAATGGCGCATGTCTATAATAATCTCAGCACTCGGAAGGCTGGGGTGGGAGGAGCTTGGGCTACATAGTAAGACCTTTCAAAATGCCCCCTAAGAGCACCTTCAGCTGACAAGATGAATTGTCACATGGAAAAGACTGATTGTGTCTCATCCAATGAATGCTCCAGGGAGCCCTTTACTGCTGATGGTCCAGGCCTATGTGTCGGTCACACAGGACTCTGCAAGCCAGTAGCTGCCTAAGGACTAGATTTGATTGTCCTCAGGTATCTTGCATTCAGAGACTCTGTGATCTTTCCAGTGCCTCCTCACACAGCCTCCCTCTGCCTCCCCGCCTCGGCCTGCTCCTGTGCCACCTGCAATCCAGCATGTCCTCCTGGGGAGCCCAGAGGATGCTCACAGGCTCAACTCCAGCTTTAGCCTCCGAGGGCCCAACCTCAAGGCCTGACAGCAGATAGCTTGGAGACCAGCTGATGAGCCAAGCTCTGCTGGAATGAAAGCGCCCTGTGGGGGGCTGGGATCTCCTGACAAGCGTGGGCCTCTTCTCCCACCTGGATGCCTCTGCTTAGCACACAGGGATCCCGGCCATCTCCTGTGTGGACCAGCTGGGTCCCCTGCAGTCTGTGGGCTCCGAGCAGCCTTTCAGTCTCCCTAGGAAGCGGGGTGCCAGAGAGCTGGTCTCTGGCCACAGTGGCTGTTTGGAGCTCACCCACCATGGGGCTGACCTGCAGATGCCCCCCTGACCAACCCTGTTTCCCTTGGGCAGGTCACAGACCCTGCAACAGAAGAAGCACCCCCCCCCACACACACACACACACTGACTCCACAATGTTGGATCTAAACAGGATGAAACTTTGGCCTCTGTCACTATTTTTTTTAATGTTTTTAATTAAATCTCTGGGGTCACTGACACCCTGGAGCCAGAGAAATGCAACCCTGCAGCTAGCTTGTTAATGATACACCATCTGTTTGTTCACACGGGGTGATCACATGATCTTTGCTCTGCAGAACATCCTGTCTCACTGGCCTAAACCGGTTTGTGGGTGAAAAGCTTGGGAGGAATGCCAGAAATCTCTCTCTCTCCCTCTTCTTCCTCTCTCCCTCCTCTCTCTCCCTCCTCCCTCTCCCTCCTCTCTTTCCCTCCTCCCTTTTCCTCTCCTTCTCCCTCTCCCTCTCCCTTCCCCGCCCCCAGCCTGTCCTACAATGAGCTGTCAGGAAAAAATAAATCATCTCTTAGTATCAACTCTGTCCCTTGGTGCCAACCCTTGGGAGCAGCAGGGCATCACCCTCTTTGCCCTGTAGGAGTCGAGTGGAGTCACCTGGCACCCTCGGAGAAGGGAAGAGATTAAAAAGGTGGCACAGTCCAATCAAAGAGGAGACTTAAGTCAGGGAACACCCACAGTGTCCTCAGCATCCAACTAAGGCTCTGAGGGACCCTGGGACCCTGACCAGGGTAGAAGGGGACAAGGCCGGAGCCCTGTGACTTTGACAACGAGCGAGTGTCTCGTTTTTGCCTGTCATACTCTGATCACTGACTCGGCCCTAAAGACCGTTTTCCCGCTGTTGGTTTTTAGAGCTGCATCTTTTAGCCATTAAAAATATCTCGAAGCCGGGCGTGGTGGCGCACGCCTGTAATCCCCGCACTTGGGAGGCAGAGGCAGGCGGATTTCTGAGTTCGAGGCCAGCCTGGTCTACAGAGTGAGTTCCAGGACAGCCAGGACTACACAGAGAAACCCTGTCTCGAAAAACCAAAAACCAAAAACCAAAAACCAACCAACCAAACAAACAAAAATATCTCGAGAAGAAAAAGCCACAGAGGTTCTGTAAGCAATCACTCTCCGAGGGCAGAAAGGTCCGTCCTCATCACCAGGGCGGTGGGGATCATTCTGGAAGGACTCAGCTCCTGGGGGACAGAAGATAAACAGCTGTAAAATATGCTTTCTGAAGGACG